>PVJI01026185.1:0-19351 GCA_004026765.1 Micronycteris hirsuta
CTGTGTTACTTTTGAAAAACACCCTTTAAAAGAGCAGCATATTTGATAAGTAATTGTCATAATACTGTTTCTTTTCATCTCGTTGAGCTGAATTGACTATGTTAAGATACTACTTTGTTTAAATTAAAACATACTGTTTAAATCTACAGTATTGTATTTAGAAAACAGTTGAACAGAATGTCAGTGTACATTCATGCAGAAAGCATTTCATCTGTATCCATTCTAAAAGAAGGGGGGAGGGGTAAATAAAGCAGCCTATCTAAAAATACTGCTTTGCAAAGCATTTCAGCTGTCCTCAGTTTTGCTTTGATTTTGACGAGTTGGTAAAGCCTAATAGTTTCATCAAAGGACTAGCTCTCATTAGCATTATTTTCTCACCTTTTCCCTAAGAAATTCAGCTATTGAAATTGTAACTGTACTTGGTTCCTTCAAGTGGAAAGGGATCAAATTTGACTCAGGGTGTTACTTTGGCCCAAAATTTACAACATTATGAAGTATTAAAATAAATGTTTCTTTATCAAAAAAAATGCTTACTTGTGTTCTATATTATATTTGATGTAACAGCCTCCCTTGAGTTACTGAGCTGGATGTTTTCGGTTACAACTTCTCTTGACCCCTGGATCATAGCCTTTCTGTCCAATCTTCCAAACAACCAAGTGGTGGCAACAATAGCCCCAAATAATCAGCGCTTTCTCAGTCTCCACAATACCTCCTTAGGGCTGTACTCACCTGTCTATCACCCTTGCTAATGGAGGAGCTCTTCAACACCATTAACTATAACCAACCCTGGCCAAGCATGAATGAAGAAAAAAGGTAATTATTATCAACAAATTTATTATAATATCTTACTTCCATGTTAAAATGCCACTCCTGGGTAAGAAATCAGAGGTATTTCCCTGATGTCACACATTAAAAATTGGTCCCAGGGTTATTAATATACCTTTCAAATTTCTTTTTTCAGAGAGTAAGTATGATTAGGTCAGTGTGGTAGGCAAAATAATGGCTTCCCCCAAAGATGTTCATATCCTAATCCGTGAGACCTATCCATATATTGCCTAACTTGGCAAAGAGCCTTTGCAGATGTGATTAAATTAAGGGATTTGAGAGGGAGAGATTACTTGAGTTTTCTGGGTAAACCCAATCTAATGGAATGGGTCCTTTCTTAGCAGTGAGTAGAAGCTATAAAAGGCAAGGAAATAGATTCTTCCATAGGGCCTCCAAAAAAAAAAATGCAGCCTTGGAGATGCCTTGATTTTAGTCCAATGAAACCCACATTAGACTGTAAAATAATAAATTTGTATTGCTTTAAGTTTGTGGTAATTTCTTACAGCAGCCACTGAAAACTAATACCAGCGTTTTTCCAAGCGTGGCCTTCTGGTCTAGTTGCATAATAGCCAAATTATGTTTCAGAGCAAGGAAAATTATCAGGGATAAAGAGGGGCATTACATAATGCTAAAGGAGTCAGTTCTTCAAGAAGACCTAACAATCCTTAATGTGTATGTTCCTAACAACAGAACATCAAGCTACATGAGACAAAAACTGATAGCATTACAAGGAGAAACAGATAAATCCAATATTCTTATTCATACTTGGAGACTTCAACACCCTTTATCAAAGATGGACAGATCCAGCAGGCAGAAAATTCATAAGGACATCAACAACACCTTCAATCAAGTAGATATAATTGACGTTACTATGTTTAACTCTAGCAGATTTCACATTCTTCTCAAGTTCACATGGAGCATTCACCAAAACAGATCAGCCACATTCTGGCCCCCAGTAACAAATCTAAGAGAATAGAAATCATACAGTGCATGTTCTCAGACCATGGTGGAATTAAACTAGAAAACATTAACAGAAAACTAGCTGGACAGTCCCCAGATAGTTGGAGATTAAACAATGCACTTCTAAATAACATGTGTCAAAGAAATCAAAATTTGTGGGATGCAGTGAAAACAGGCTTACAGTGAAATTTATAGCATTGAATAATCAGGTTCTTAAAACTACAGATCCTGGAGTGTGCCATAGACTCATTGAATTGGATCTCTGGGTGTAGGATACAAATGCATTGTAAACAACAGCCTCAGGTGATTTTAATGCACCCCAAATTTGAGTGTTTCTGGATTAGTTTTCCCCCAATTTGTTAACCTGAAAATGAAAACAAATCCATTAGCATTAAACTTTCTTGAGGAGCCTAATTTATTTGGATACAAACCGAAATAATCCTACCTTTTTCCTCCCAATACAGCCCCCTCCTATCCCATGCTTTACACACTTCCCACCAACTAGAAACTCTTAAGACAGCTTAAACCATGACCTGTAACTTCTCATGCAACTTTTAGACACTATAGAATGATTTTGTCATGGTATCTACTATTTATACCTTTTTATTTAAATACTTGGATGGATTACCTGCTTAAAACATCTTCTGTTCCTGAACCCATTGTAGGCTCAGGTGGGGCTAGGAAGGAAGAGAGCAGGAAGAGAAACAGGAAAAGGCAAATATCTTCTGATTTGATGAGGTTGAGTTCTCCCCTGAGTTGGACTGTTGGATTATTGCCCAAAGACCTGGCCTAGTTACATGATGATTCCAATGTGCCCCTTCTAGAAACACTACTAGGCATTGGTGATTCCTGGTGAGATTTGTTCCCATTTTCTGGATTACCCCCCAGATAATGGTAACGGGTATGTTTCTTTGCCCTGCACACCACTGTGGTCTTGTCAGGACTGTAGCCTTCAAGCTCACCTGCCCTCCTAGGCCAGCGTTCATGCTTGAGGGCATATGGAAATTCCTTGAACGTACCTCTTTGGAACTGAGTTGAGGTATCCCCATTCTTCTACCATTTTGCATTTTCATGTGATCTTTCCCTGTTTGGGAAGATTTCTGGCTAAGTATTCAACTGGGGCTCCTGTCTTTACATCTGAAATTCTTGCTTTGCCTTTGGGTGAGGGATACACTTGTTTTCCCTCAGTCAGAGAACAGAAGGAATGGTATCCAAAAAATATAGGCCTCTCTAATCTTCAGGCTCCCTCCCAAGCTGGCGTCCATTACCTCTTAGTTGCCTTCTTATATTTCATGGTAAGTGTGTATGAGAAGTAGGGATTTGTTGTGAAGACATATTTCTGAATTAGTTTCTCCTAGTAAGCCCCGTAGGGAGATCAGAGCTTCCCTATATCAGGCTTGCAGATCCTTGAATATGGGGGTAGCCAGTACTTACTGTCCTTAGCTATGAGTCTTGACCTTGGTCCCAGGAAAATAAGAAAAATCACAGCATCTTATTTTGTTTCCTGGTGGGAGATTGATATCTGTTTCTGAGCCAAGAAATAACAATTGTTACTAGAGCTGTTTATGCAATATACTAATCTCTTCTATATTTTAATGACACAGAACATTATAAATGATTTTATTCTCTCAGAAACAATTAAACAAACAAAATCATAATTGAAACTTAACTCTGTACAGATTACGCCAACTTCAGAAAGCTATTTGAATATAAGGCTTGTGTGTACATCCTGCCCAGTACTTCCCAAGTTGGTTCATATCGTTTTGGAATAACAGTATTGTATGGCTAAAACTGTTCATATTTGGAAAAATTGCCAATTACTATGAGACTGTTGAGGGCAGAGGGTAGGGGATAGGCATATTGTGAAGCTCAGGTTAACTCTAAGAAATACCTTGATGCAATAAAATCAGCCATGATTCTAGGCATTTGAATTCTTTGATTTAGTCAAAACTGCATAAGCCAAAGCACTCTTTCTGTTGGGTGTCATTTAATTTTATTTTGTGGCACTTTCTACTATGATGCATTTTCTCAATTTTAACTACTAAACTGAGAAAAAATGAAGTTTTAAATTTCTTTTCATAGCTATACAACCAAATTTGAAAATGGCAGTGAACTATAAATTTATAAAATTGAGGTTGAGGTAAAAATAAAGTAATTTAAACATGTATGTGAGCACCAAGGAAATATTATTTAATGAGCACACAGTCTTCTAAGTTTACAAATGTCACAAATTATTTAAAAATATTTGATATTTAATGAACTTCAAGTTCATTGTATCCAGTATTTTACCCTTGACTTATTTACTTTTTAAAAGATGTCTGAAATCACATTTATTCATGATATCATGAGAAGAGTTTGAATTTCAGGATTATTCCTCCTGTGATTAGTGCTTACAAAATCCTGCTTGGTACAAATTATACTTGACTGTACAAACAGTGCACTGACAGTTTTGCAATGAAAACATGATTGAAGACTAAAAGTATACATTTCCTCACTTAATTTGTCTTGTAGGTTTTAGAAACGTTAGGCTGCATGTCATATAAAACATGGTATTGCATTTCTTAGTGAGAATATGTTTCCCCATTTGACAGAATACATTGCTAAATAAAGATGAAAAATGGTTCTTTCTATTTAAAGAATATTGATATACTGTAACCACTGGACTGGTACATGTGAAAAAATGAAACTAGATTACCAGCTTACACCACACACCACAATAAACTCAAAATGAGTGAAAGACTTATTTAAGTCATGACACCACAAAGGTCCTAGAGAGGAAAACATAGACAGGAAAGTTTCAGATATCCCACATAGCAATATTTTTGCCAAAAAATTTCCTAAGGCAAGGGAAATAAAGGAAAAAATAAACAAATGGGACTACATCAAACTAAGAAGCTTCTGCATGGCTAAAGAAACCATCACCAAAATAAGTAGGAAACTGACTGTATGGGAGAACATACTTGCCAAGGATACATTGGATGAGGGTTTGATCTCCATAATTTGTAAAGAACTCACATGACAACACACCAGGGAGAAAGACAATCCAATTAAAAAATGGGAAAAGGACCTGAACAGACACTTCTCCAAGGAAGACATACAGAGGGCTTATTGAGGTATGAAAAAATGCTCAACATTTGTAGCCATCAGAGAGATGCAAATTAAAACCACAATGAGATACTTATTTACTTTTAATCATATGTAATTTTTAAGGGAAGTTTAATTCACATGTTTTAGACTCATTTGGCTATGTCATCAAAATTCTGTTTTGTAAGAATTATATTGCGTCCAAGTGGCGTCTTAGTGTGTTTAAAAATGAGTTTTTTTATGTCTTCTTTTCCCTTGTTAAATTGGATCATATTTCTTCTTTGGTAGGTGAATTCAAATACAGAGATTTATTTTATTGATAACCATGTAATTATGGATGCCAGATTATTTTATTAGAATAAAAAGTGAATTTCTTATTATTCCAGAAATAATCAATTTGCTTACTGTCTGAAGTTAGAGAGCATTTTATTAGTGGTAATAATAGATGGGACTTGGCAATTGTGAATATAATCATAAAGATTCACGTAATTATTTTATAAATTTTAAACTGGAAGTCCCATGTCAGATTCCACATAAACGCATAAAACAGGATGTAACCAATATTATCAAGAGCACACGATATGTCAGGTGATAGGTTCTATACTTTACACATAACTTAAAAGCATTTTATTTTTATATCTTTCTGATTTCACAAAATAGCCGAGATTCAGCCTGATGAGGTAATTGCCCAAGGACATGCACAGAGTAAGAGGTAAAATCAGGATTTAAATCAGGGTAGTCCACTTCCAAAGTTGATTTGTTGCTACAGAAAATAATTCACATCTACTTTAATTATCGTAGCTAAAATAGAAATGTACAGTTGATTTTCTTAGAGATCAAGTCAATTTGAATGTAAGTTATACTCTATGTTATAATTAAAGACTCAGTGTACCCATGAACCTTGGCATATTTGCCCAAATAAATATCTGTTCTTTGGTTAGACAACTTTTTAAATTCACTTACTACATACTTCCTGAGTATCTACTATATGCAAGTAAATTATTATTAAAAATAATTATTGATTCTTGAACATTCTATAACAAAAACTTTTTGCATAGTGAGTACCAATTAGTTTTAAGAGAGAATTAGTCTTAGCAGATAGCAATAGCAAAACAACAATTATTACTACCACATTTCAGGAAGGAGGTACTGATATATTATAAAACAAATTTTATCATTTAATTTTTCTTTATTAGTCAGAGGTAAATGATAATGTAGTAAGAAACAGCCTTCAAATATGAGCATATTAAAACAAAAAAGGTTTATTTCTTCTTCACGCTCTATGTCCGATGAAGGCTGAGGGAGGGGAGACTTATTTGAGTCACTCAAGAATTCCAACTGAAGGAATTTCTATCTTCACAGGTTGGAAAAGCTGGAGAATTACTTCTATTAACAATTTTCCAGAGCTAGTTGCATGACCAGCTAAACTTCAAAAGAGCAGGAAGTAGAACCACAGAAGTAGAGGGAACTAGAAATCAGTGAACAGTATAATGCCTATTATAGTGCCTAACCTGTCTATTTCATTTTAACTTTTTAAGTTTTCATTGAATTTATTGGGGTAATGTTGATTAATGAAATTATATAGGTTTAAGGTGTACAATTCTGTAATATATCATTTGTGTATTGTATTGTGTATTCACCACTCAAAACGAAGTCTCCTTCTGTCACCATTTACCCTCTACTCTATCCAATTCTACCTCCCCCAATTCTCTTTTCCCTGTGGTAGTTGCCATACTGTTGTAAAAAAAATGAAGCTTTTTTTTATTTAGTTTTTTGCTTAATCCTTTACCTATTTTACCTCCTCTCCTCTAATAGCTGTGAGTATGTTCTTTGTATCTATGAGTCTGTTTCTATTTTGTTAATTTATTTTGTTCATTAGATTCCACATATAAGTGAAATCATTTAGTACTTGTCTTTCTCTGACTGACATATTTCACTTAGTGTAATACTTTTCAGGTCCATCCATGCTGTTGCAAAAGGTAATATTTCCCTTTTTATGACCTAGTAGTATTCCATTGTGTAAATATACCACAGCTTTTTTATCCACTCATCTACTGATGGGCGCTTGGGCTGCTTCCAAATCTTGACTATTGTAAATAGCTGTAATGACATATGGGTGCATATATTCTTTCAAATTAGTGTTTTATGTTTCTTTGGATATATTCTCAGAAGAGTAATCACTGGGTCTGCACCAGCTAAACTTCAGGTAGTGCACTTTAAATTTTTATAATAAAATTTTTTAATTTTTATAATTAAATTTTTATAATTTAATTAATAAAAAGGCAGTTGCACTTTTAATTTTTTGAGCTATCTCCATACTGCATTCCACAATAGCTTTACCAATCTGCATTCTCACCAACAGTGCAAAAGGGTTTCCTTTTCTCCACATCTTCACCACTTGTTGTTTGTTGATTCTTGATGATAATCATTCTGAAAAATATGAGGTGATATCTCATTGTGGTTTTAATTTGCATTTCTCTGATGATTAGTGACACTGAGCATCTTTTCACATGTCTATTGTATGTTCTTTTTGGAGAAGTGTCTATTCAGTTCATCTATCCATTTCTAAATTAGATTGTTGTTGTTTTTTTCTTTTGGTGTTGAGTTATTTGAGTTCTTTATAAATTTTGGGTATTAACTCATTATTAGATGTATCATTGGTGAATATGTTCTCACATTCAGTGGGTTGATTTTTCATTTTGTTGATGTTTTCCTTTGCTGTGCAAAAACTTTTTAGTTTGATGTAGTCCTGTTTGTTTAATTTCTCTTTCGTTTCCTTTGGCCAGGAAACATATTTGAAAAATTGCTATAAGAAACATTCGAGATTTTACTGCCTATGTTTTCTTCTAGGATATTCATGGTTTCAAGTCTAACATTTAAGTCTTTAAACCAATGGGTTAATTCTTGTGTATAGTGTAAGAAATGGTCAAGTTTCATTTCTTTGCATATATCTGTCCAATTTTCATAATACCATTTATTGACTAGACCATCTTTACCCCATTTGTATGTTCTTGCCTTGTTTGTCAAATGTTAAGTGACTGTAAAGGCATGGGTTTATTTTGGGGCTCTCTTGTTGTGGGGGTTTCGTACCTGCCGATACCCGTGGGTGACTGCAACCCGATGCGTGTATGAATCTCATACTGAGGCACGTGGGGAAAGAGAGACCAGGGCCACGTGACAAATTCCTCCATCTCAGGAAAAGGCCTCGTGGGTCGCTTAGCCGGGGTTTTTATTAGAGGTTTTCTGATATATTTACATTGGATTGATTATTCATGGGATTAAGCAGAACAGGGATTAGCAGAGCATTAGGATGTAAATTCAGGTCCGGTGGCAGGCAGGACTAGGATAATATAATATGCAGGGGTCAGCAAGCCAGAATTTTTTAAGATACATCTTTGCCAAATTCCTATTAGAGAGTTCCCATTCCACAGACATGATCCACACTTGCCTACACGGCAATTACACGGAGCTGCGCTCAAAATGCATAAATTCTCATGATTACGTGTTAACACACGTGTGGAAATCACTGCCACACTCTCTATTCTGTTTTATTCATCCATATGTCTGTTTTTATGTCAGTACAATGCTGCTTTGATTACTATGGCCTTGTAGTATAGTTTGATATCAGGTAGCATGCCCTCCAACTTTGTTCTTCTTTCTCAAGATGCTTGTGGCTATTCGGAATCTTTTACGGTTCCACATAAATTTTTGGAATGTTTGTTTTATTTCTATGAAATGCACCATTGGTATCTTGTTAGGAATTTTACTGAATCTGTAGATTGCTTTGGGTAGCATGGACATTTAAATGATGTAAATTCTTCCTATCCATGAACACAGTATATGCTTCCACTTATTTGTGGCTTCTTCAGTTTCTTTCTTCAGTGTTTTATAATTTCCTAAATATAGGTCTTTTACATCCTTGGTTAAATTTATTCCTAGGTATGTTTGATGCAATTATGAATGGGATTGTTTTCTTAGTTTCCAATACCAATTTACCAATAGCAAATTATCTTCTAATAGTTTATTATTGGTGTATAAAATTGCAACTGATTTCTGGGTATTCATTTTTTATCCTGCTACTTTAATGAATTCATTTATCAGTTCTAGTAGTTTTTTTGGTGAAGTCTCTAGGGTTTTCTATGTACAGTACTATGTTACCTGTGAATTATGACAGTTTTACTTCTTACTCTCTAAATTGGATGCCTTTTATTTCTTCTTCTTGTCTGAGGACTATGTTCAATAAAAGTGGTGAAAGTGGGCATCCCTGTCTTGTTCCCGATTTTAAGGGAAATGCTTTTAGTTTTTGCCTGAGTATGATGTTGGCTGTGGTTTTGTCATATATGGCCTTTATTATGTTGAAATATGATCCCTCTATTCCCACTTTGCTGAGAGTTTTATTATAAATGGGTGCTAGATTTCATCAATTGCTTTTTCTGCATCTATTGATAAATATAATCATGTGGTTTTCATCCTTTATTTTATGTGGTGTATCACGTTTGTTGATTTGCAGATACCGTACCAATATTACATGCCCAATATAAATCCCACTTGCTTGTGGTGTATGATCTTTTTAATGTATTGCTGGATTGGGTTTGTTAATATTTTGTTAAGGATTTCAGCATTTATGTTTATCATAGATTTTTTCTATAATTTTCTTTTTTTAATATTTATTTATTTTTTTACATTTTTAAAAAATTTATTGTTGTTCAATTACAGTTGTCTGCATACTCTCCCCTCCCCTCCGCCTCCAGTCACACCTCCCTTCCCTGCCTCCCTACCCATCCTTGGTTCTGTCCATGTGTCCTCTATAGTGATTCCTGAAGATCCTTCTCCCCATTGTCCCCTCCCCCCTCTCCCCTGGCTATTGTTAGATTGTTCTTAATTTCAATGTCTCTGGTTAAGCTTTGCTTGCTTTTTGCTTTTGTTGATTACGTTCCAGTTAAAGGTGAGATCATATGGTATTAGTCCCTCACCTCCTGACTTACTTCACTTAGCATAATGCTCTCCAGTTCCATCCACGCTGTTGCAAAGGGTATAAGCTCCTTCTTCCTCTCTGCTGCGTAGCATTCCATTGTGTAGATGTACCATAGTTTCTTGATCCATTCATTTGTAGATGGGCACTTAGGTTGTTTCCGGCACTTGGCTATTGTGAATTGTGCTGCTATGAACATTGGAGTGCAAAGGTTCTTTTGGATTGGTTTTTCAGGATTCTTAGGGTATAATCCCAACAATGGAATTGCTGGGTCAAAAGGCAGTTCCATTTTTAGTTTTCTGAGGTAGTTCCATACTGTTTTCCACAATGGCTGCACCAGTCTGCATTCCCACCAACAGTGCAGTAGGGTTCCCTTTTCTCCACATCCCCTCCACCAGTTATCTGTTGCTTTGTTGATGATGGCCATTCTGACTGGTGTGAGGTGGTATCTCATCGTGGTTTTAATTTGCATCTCTCTGATGGCTAATGATGTTGACCATCTTTTCGTATGTCTCTGGGCCCTCTGTATGTCCTCTTTCGAGAAGTGTCTGTTCATGTCTTTTGCCCATTTTTTAATTGGGTTTTTTGTCTTCCTGGAGTGAAGTCGTATGAGTTCTTTACATATTTTGGAGATCAAACCCTTGTCTGAGGTATCATTGGCAAATATGTTTTCCCATATGGTTGGTTCACTTTTTATTTTAATACTGGTTTCTTTAGCCCTGCAGAAGCTCTTTATTTTGATAAGGTTCCATTTGTTTATTCTTTCCTTTATGTCCCTTGCTCTAGGGGACATATCATTGAAGATGTTGCTGCGTGGAATGTCTGAGATTTTCCTACCGATGTTTTCCTCTAGAACTTTTATGGTGTCACGACTTACATTTAAGTCTTTTATCCATCTTGAATTTATTTTTGTGTATGGTGTAAGTTGGTGCTTGAGTTTCATTTTTTTTGCATGTAGCCATCCAGATTTCCCAACACCATTTGTTGAAGAGGCTATTTTTACTCCATTTCATGCTTCTGCCCCCTTTGTCGAAGATTAATTGCCCATAGAGACTCGGATTTATTTCTGGGCTCTCTATTCTGTTCCATTGGTCTATCTGTCTGTTTTTATGCCAGTACCAGGCTGTTTTGATTTGAGTGGCATTGTAATATATCTTGATGTCAGGAATTGTGATCCCTCCTGCTTTGCTCTTCTTTCTCAAAGTTGCAGCTGATATTTGGGGACGTTTATGGTTCCATATAAATTTCTGAGGTGTTTGTTCTATATCTGTGAAATATGCCATTGGTACTTTGATAGGGATTGCATTGAATCTATAAATTGCTTTGGGGAGTATGGACATTTTGACGATGTTGATTCTTCCAATCCATGAGCATGGTATATGTTTCCATTTGTTTGTGTCTTCCATGATTTCTTTCTTCAGTGTTGTGTAGTTTTCTGAGTACAGGTCTTTTACCTCCTTGGTTAGGTTTATTCCCAGGTATTTACATTTTTTTTTGTTACTATATCAAATGGGATTTTTCCCCTGATTTCTGTTTCTGCTGTTTCACTGTTGGTATACAAAAATGCCTTTGATTTCTGGATGTTGACTTTGTATCCCGCCATTTAGCCAAATTCAATTATTAGATCGAGTAGTTTTTTGGTGGAGTCTATAGGATTTTCTAAGTACACTGTCATGTCATCTGCAAACAATGACAGTTTTGATTCCTCCTTTCCAATTTGGATGCCTTTTATTTCATTTTCTTGTCTGATTGCTGTAGCTAAAACTTCCAATACTATATTGAATAGAAGTGGTGATAGTGGACAAACTTGTCTTGTTCCTGATCTTAGTGGGAAAGATTTTAGTTTTTGTCCGTTGAGTATAATGTTGGCTGTAGGTTTCTCATATATGGCCTTTATTATGTTGAGGAATGCTCCCTCTATTCCCACTTTGCTAAGTGTTTTGATCATAAATGGATGCTGGACCTTATCGAATACTTTTTCAGCATCTATTGATATGATCATGTGATTTTTGTCTTTGCTTTTGTTTATGTGTTGAATTACACATTTGCTTTTTGTTTATGTGTTTATTGTTTTGCAAATATTGTACCATCCTTGCGTCCCTGGGATGAAACCCACTTGGTCATGGTGTATGATCTTTTTGATGTATTGCTGGATGTGGTTTGCTAATATTTTGTTGAGAATTTTAGCATCAATGTTCATCAGCGATATTGGCCTGAAATTTTCTTTCTTTGTTGTGTCTTTTTCTGGTTTTGGGATTAGGATGATGCTGGCTTCATAAAAAGAATTTGGGAGTCTTCCATCATTTTGGATTTTTTGGAATAGTCTGTGAAGGATAGGTGTTAGTTCTTCCTTAAATGTTTTGTAGAATTCTCCTGTGAAACCATCTGGTCCAGGGCTTTTGCGTGTTGGAAGTTTTTTGATTACTGCTTTAATTTCATCTGCTGCTATTGGTTGGTTGAAGCTTTCTGGTTCTTCTTTATTGAGTTTTGGAAGATTATATTTTTCTAAAAATTTGTCCATTTCTCCTAGGTTTTCATATTTCTTGGCATACAGTTCTTCATAGTAGTGTCTTATAATCCTTTGTATTTCTGTGGCATCAGTTGTGATATCTCCTCTTTCATTTCTGATTGAGTTTATTTGGGCCATCTCTCTTTTTTTCTTGATGAGCCTGCTTAAAGGCTTGTCGATTTTGTTTATCTTTTCAAAGAACCAGCTCCTGGATTCATTGATGCTTAGAATTGTTTTTTTAGTCTCTATGTCATTTAATTCTGCTCTGATCTTGGTTATTTTCTTCCTTCTACTTGCTCTGGGTTGTCTCTGTTGTTGTTCCTCGAGTTCTTGTAGGCACAGGGTTAGGTTGTTTGTGTAAACTGTTTCTGTTTTTTGTTAGGTAGGCCTGTATTGCTATGAACTTCCCTCTCAGGACTGCCTTCGCTGTGTCCCATAAGTTTTGGGTTGTTGTCAGTTCATTTTCATTTGTTTCGGGGAACTTTTTGATTTCTTCCCTAATCTCGTCCTAGACCCATTCATTATTTAATAGCATGCTAATTAATCTCCATGATTTTGAGTGTTTTGGGGTTTTTTCCTTTGGTTTGGTTTCTAATTTCAGTCCCTTGTGGTCAGAGAAAATACTTGGTATGATTTCAATTTTCTTGAATTTGTTGAGGCTTGTTTTATGTCCTATCATATGGTCTATTTTTGAAAATGTTCCATGTGCATTTGAAAAGAATGTGTATTTAGCTTCTGTGAGGTGAAAGGCTCTATATATATCAATTAAGTCCATTTCATCTAGAGTATTGTTCAATGCCACAATATCTTTGCTGATATTTTGTTTGGAAGATCTGTTCATTTTTGACAGTGGGATGTTGAAGTCCCCTACTATAATTGTGTTGCTATCAATGTCCTTCTTGAAGTTCTCCAAGATTTTCTTTATGTATTTGGGTGTTCCTGTGTTGGGTGCATATATATTTACAATGTTTATGTCTTCTTGGGGATTCTTCCCTTGAGTATTATGAAGTGTCCTTCTGGGTCTCTCTTCATGGCCCTTTTTTTGAAGTCTATTTTGTCTGATATGAGTATTGCTACCCCAGCTCTTTTTTCTTGTCCGTTTGCTTGGAAAACTTGTTTCTAGCCCTTCACTTTCAGTCTGTGAAGGTCTTTTGCCCTGAGGTGAGTCTCTTGTAGGCAGCATATGTGTGGGTCGTGCTTTCTTATCCATTCAGCTATTCTATGTCTTTTAATTGGAGCATTTAATCCATTAACGTTTAAGGTTATTATTGTTAGGTACTTACTCATTGCAATTTTTTTTTTGTACCTGTGTTCCTCACTCTCTCTCTTTCCCTTCCTTTCCTTAAATCAGTCCCTTTAGCATCTCTTGCAGAGCTGGTTTGGTGGAGGTGTATTCTTTTAGACTTCTTTTGTCTTGGAAGCTCCTTATTAGGCCATCTATCTTGATTGAGAGCCTTGCTGGGTAGAGTAGTCTTGGTTGCAGGCCTCTGGTTCTCATTACTTGGAATATTTCTTGCCATTCTCTTCTGGCTTGGAGTGTTTCCGTTGAGAAGTCAGCTGCTACCCTTATCGGGGCTCCCTTGTATGTTACTTCCTGTCTCTGTCTCGCTGCCTTTAAAATTATCTCTTTGTCTTGGAATTTTGCCATTTTAATGATGATGTGTCTTGAAGTGGGCCTGTTTGGGTTCCTTTTGATTGGGACTCTCTGTGTTCCTTGGACTTGTGTGACTTTTTCTCTCATCAGATTTGGGAAGTTTTCCATCATCACTTTTTCAAACACACTTTCTATTCCTTGTCCTTCTTCTTCCCCTTCTGGTATCCCTATTATATGAATATTTTTACGTTTCATGTTGTCCTGCATTTCCCTTAATACCTCTTCATTCTTTCTGATTCTCTTTCCTGGCCCTGCTCTTTTTGGGTGTTTTTTTCTATTTTGTCTTCTAGCTCGCCAATCCGATCCTCTGCTTCATCGAGCCTACTTTTGATTCCTTCTATTGTGTTCTTTAGTTCAGATATTGTATTTTTCATTTCCACTTGGCCCTTTTGGATAGTTTCTATTTCCTTTTTCATGCTGACATAGTTTGTAGTGTGTTCATCATAGTTTCCCTGTAGTTTCTGGAAATTCTCTGGGAGATCATCGAGCTCCTTGAGCTTCCTGATAATCAATGTTTTGAACTCGATATCTGATAGTTGGCTTGCCTCTGTTTCGTTTATTATTCTTTCTGGGGTGTCTTCCTTTCCTTTCATTTGGGGGTTGCTTCTTTGTCTTCCCATTGTTTGTGAGACTCTTCTTGCTAGCCTCTGTTTCTTAAATTGATCTGTCAAGTTCTCTGGAGTAGCAAAGTTAATTTTGTCTCACTGTCTCTGTTTTTTGGACTGGCCCCTGTCCTGGACTGACTCTGGTCTTTTCACAGTTCCAGGTTTTTATGTCTCACCTGTAGGTAAAGAGGAGAGAGGACGAAGAGGAAAGAAAGAAGAAAAAGAAAGAAAGAAAGAAAGAAAGAAAAAAAAGGTAGTGAAGGAAGGGAGAAAGAATACTATAGGGAAAGGAAGGGAGGAAGGAGGAATAAAGTATAAAGAAGGAAAGAGTGGAAGGTTGAATTAAAAGGAAAAAAAAATTTTATCTTTTATAAATTAAAAAATAACAAAACAAAACAAAAAAGTAAAAAAAAGAAAACGAGAGATATGAGGAGGAGGGGACTAAGAATACTCTAGGAAAGGGAGGAAGAAGGAATTAAAAAATAGTGAAGGACAGAGAGGAAGAGGGGCTAAAAAAACAAAAACAGAATAAAACAAAACAAAAAAAAATCCCCAAAACAAACAAACAAACAAACAAAAAAACCACAAAAAAACCCCTTCAGCTTTCTGATTTTAAAACTGCCCGGCTAGGCTGCGTCGGCTTGGAAGATATTAGTTTTGCTTTTCTTCCTTCCTGAGGTGTACTCTTCGCTGTTGTCCATACCCCAGCCCAGTTCCTCAGTGTGCTTCTGAGTCCAAACGGTCTTTTGATGTGCACCTGATAGGGGCAGCTCTCCCACCGCCTATTTTCTCTCCGCTGGTCTAATAGGTTTTTTCCGTGCCCTTTCTGGATAGTTTGGACCCTGCTCTGAGTCAAGAGTTTGTGCAGTCTGCGGCTCCGGTCTGCCACTCCCCTCAACAGGGTGCTTCTGCTTTATTCCCACAAAGCTGATTGGTCCTGCCAGGCTACGTGCTCTGGGGCTGAATGGCAAGGGATTTGTCCCCAGCTGTCGGCATGAGCTCCGCACACCTGTGCTGGCTTTTAACTCTGTCCCTGGGTTGTGTGCCAGGAATCCCCAACCGAGGGGCCTTGGTTGCCCACTCTCCCTGGTATTTTTGAGCTGTGCGCCTCTGTTCCCTCTCTTGTCTGTCCCTGGAATGTGCACCAAAGAGCTCTGGCTGAGGGGCCCAGTTGTGCACTGTCCCTGGTCTTTTTGAACTGTGCACGATTAGACCACGGATCGCGGGTGCGCACGGCCCTTAGCTTCCTGTTTGCTTTTGCAGGTCACACTTGGCCGTAGAGCTGCTGACTGCAAGCTGTTCCCAATTCTTCTGGAATGAGCTGGGAAAGGCCTCAGTCCCCGAGTTCAAACAGCCTCCAATTCCCCTTGATGGAAGTGCAAGCTGCTGCGGGCCGAGGGCCGACTGTGTTCTCACTCCAGTGCTATAGGCAGACTTCCCTGGGCCTCCGGTCCCGGTTGTCGCGCGCCGATCTGGGTCGCACACCTGATCCCATTCGAGCAGCGATCCCCGTCGCACACCAACCTCCAGACTGTTGGGGGCAGGGCCTCTCTAAATAGCCATGGAGCACCACTTTTTTTCCTGTTTTTCCTCTCCAAAAAATTCTTCTTATTTACGCCCGCCAGACCAAACAAGCATCTGACCACTCAGAATTCCCAATCTGGCTCCCTCCCCAAGAATCTTGCAACTGATCCGGAGGTTGCCGAGTCTGGGACTGAAGCCCCACCCTGCTCCCCGGGCTGGTTCCGAGGGGGACCCTTTCCTTCTGAAGCACTCTGTTTACCGTATGAATGTTCAAATTCCCCTGTAATCTTCTTGGTCAACAATCATCACATGTGCTGGAATACTGCTGGGTTTTCGCCCCGTTCCTCAGAAAATCAACCAGTGGGCAGGAGGAAGTAAACTCTGTTCCCCCTATCTTGCCGCCATCTTCCAACTCCTCCAATGATGATGTGTCTTGAAGTGGGCCTGTTTGGGTTCCTTTTGATTGGGATTCTCTGTGTTTCCTGGATTTGTGTGACTTTTTCTCTCATCAGATTAGGAAATTTTTCCATCATTACTTTTTCAAACACATTTTCTATCCCTTGCTCTTCTTCTTCTCCTTCTGGTATCCCTATAATACGGATATTATTACGTTTCATGTTGTCCTGCATTTCCCTTAATACCTCTTCATTCTTTCTGATTCTCTTTTCCTGTTCCTGCTCTTTTTGAGAGTTTTTTTCTATCTTGTCTTCCAGCTCGCTGATCCGATCCTCTGCTTCATCGAGCCTGCTTTTGATTCCTTCTATTGTATTCTTCAGTTCAGATATTGTATTCTTCATTTCCTCTTGGCCCTTGTGGATAGTTTCTATTTCCTTTTTCATGTTGACATAGTTTGCAGTGAGTTCATTATAGTTTTCCTGTAGTTTCTCGAAATTCTCTGCGAGCTAATCAAGCTTCTTGAACTTCCTGATAACCAATGCTTTGAACTCACTATCTGATAGTTGGCTTGCCTCCGTTTCGTTTATCATTCTTTCTGGGGCTTCCTCCTTTCCTTTCATTTGGGGATTGTTTCTTTGTCTTCCCATTGTTTGTGAGACTCTTCTTGCTATCCTCTGTTTCTTATGTTGATCTGTCAAGTTCTCTGGAGTAGCGAAGTTAATTTTGTGTCACTCTCTCTGTTTTTAGGGCTGACCCTCGTCTGGGTCTAGCTCTGTTCTCTTTTCAACTCCAGGTTTTAATGTCCCACTGTGGATAAAGAAGAGAGGGGAAGGAAGAAGAAGAAAGGAAAGAAAAAAAAATAATAATGAAAATAAAGAATAAGAAATAAGAAGAGGAGGAGACTAGGAATACTAAATGAAAGGAAGGAAGAAGGAATTAAAAAAATAAAGAAGGACAGATAGGAAGGAATGTGGGGAAAACAAACAAACACACAAACAAAAAAAAAACAAAACAAACAAACAAAAAATAACTTCTGCTGGCTGGCTTTAAAAGTGTCCGGTCAGGCCTGCTCCCTGGTCTTCCTGTCTGTGTCAGGTGTCTGATCATTCAATTTCCCCTGTAATCTTGGTCACCAATCTTTATATATGCTGGAATACTGTTGGGAGTTTGCTTTGTTCCTCAGAAAATCAGCTAGGTGTTTCACTTGTGGGGAGAAGGAAGTGGACTCTGCTCCCCCCATCTTGCCGCAATTTATTTCTCTCTCATTTGGGCCTTTTTTTTTCCTTTGGTGCGCCTGTTACTTTAAGGGGCGGAGCTTTAGGTGTTCACTAGGGCTGGGAAACCCACGTTGCTCTGTTGTGACGCTGTGTATGGGGGCGGGGCATGAGAGAACAATGGCTCTTGCTCTGCTTTCCGCACCTCCCCTGCTGCCCACAAGCAAGTTGATCCCCTCTTAGCTGGCTCTGGGGTGAGTGGGCGAGCCTGTACAGTTCCAAGTCCCCGTGGGGCTCCGCAACAAACTCTCCTGTGAGGCTGAGAGTTCCTCCTGCCACCGCCTTAACTCCCACAGGTGTCCTCAATCGGTGGTTTGAGGCTTTATTTCCCTGCGTTGGTGGGCCGCGTGGTCTGTTCCGCCCCCCCAGCTTTTCCTCCCGGTCTATCCGCGCGCTATTGAGGAACTGCCCGGTCCTCCAGTCTCAGCCTTGGTCTCGAAGAGTGTGCCCGTCCCACTTTGGCAAGGCACGCCCATCACAGGCCACTTCAGGTGGCTAGAGCGCCACTGGCACCGCTCCACAAACCACGTTTCACCAAGCGCCCTCCACACGACTCCGCCCTGCCTATGGGTCTGGATGAACGTGTCTTCTTTAACTCCTTGGTTGTCGGACTTTCACTCAGTTCAGTTTTCTGTCAGATCTGGCTGCCCTTGCCCTCTAAATTGCTTTTTTTCCCTCTTTTGGTTGTGCGAGGAGGAACAGTGCGTCCACCTACGCCTCCATCTTGGCCGGAAGTCCAATAATTTTCTTTGTAGTGCCTTTATCTGGTTTTGGAATTAGGATAATGCTGACCTTGTAAAATGAACTTGGGAGTTTTTCCTCCTCTTGAAATTTTTGAAATATTTTGATAAGGATAGGTATTAGATCTTTGAATGTTTGGCAGGATTCACCTGTGTAGCCATCCAGTCTAGGACTCTCATTTCTTGGGAGTTTTTTGATTATTGCTTCAATTTCATTAGTTGTAATTGGTCTATTCAGATTCTATGATCTTTCCTAATTCAGTTTTGGAAGTTTGTATGTTTCTAAAAATTTATCCATTTCATCCAGATTGCCCAATTCGTTTGCATATAGTTGTTCATAATATTTTCTTACAATCCTTTGTATTTCTTTGGTGTCAGTTTTTACTTGTCCTCTTTCATTTCTTTTTTAAAATTATATATTTTTATTTTTTTATTTTTTAAATAATTACTTTATTGTTCAATTACAGTTATTTGCATCCTCTCCCTTCCCCTCCTCCCTCACCCTCCAACCCCACCCTCCTCCCCAGCCTCCCTCCTCCCCCTTGGTTCTGTCCACGTGCCCTCCATAGTGATTCCTGAAAACCCTTCTACCCTTTGTCCCCTCCCCCTTCCCCCCTGGCTATTGTTAGACTGTTCTTAATTTCAATGTCTCTGGTTATGTTCTGCTTGCTTTCTGCTTTTGTTGATTATGATCCAGTCAAAGGTGAGATCATATGGTATCTGTCCCTCACCGCCTGGCTTACTTCACTTAGCATAATGCTCTCCAGTTCCATCCATGCTGTTGCAAAGGGTATAAGCTCCTTCTTCC
>PVJI01026186.1:0-19319 GCA_004026765.1 Micronycteris hirsuta
AACTGAGTCATGCAGCCAGGGCTACACATACTATTTTATATTTTATTTTATTTCATTGTTTTACTTTATTTAATTTAATTAATTCATTTTTATTTATTTTTATCTTTATTGTATTTTTTCTTTACCTTTTAGTTCCCTTATACTCCCCTCCCCCCAGCAATCACCACACTGTTGTCCATGTCCATGAGTCCTTTTTCTTTTTTGCTCAATCCCTCCAGCCCTTAGCTTCCCCCACCATTAGCTGCCATCCTGCTCTCCATCTGTGAATCTGTCGCCATTTTCTTCGTTAGTTCAGTTTGTTCATTAGATTCCACATATGAGTGAAATCATATGGTATTTGTCTTTAAAAAGATTTTATTTTTAGAGAGAGGGAAAGTGAGGGAGAAAGAGAGGGAGAGAAACAGCAATGTGTGGTTGCCTCTCACATGCCCCCTACTGGGAACTTGGCCTGCAACCCAGGCGTGTGCCCTGACTGGAAATGGAACCAGTTAACGCTTTGGTTCACAGGCCTGTGCTCAATCCACTGAACTTCACCAGCCAGGCAGGTATTTGTCTTTGTCTGACTGGCTAACTTCACTTAGCACAATGTTCTCTAGGTCCATCCATGCTGTGCAAAAGGTAAAATTTTATTCTCTTTAATGACTGTGTAGTATCCCATTGTGTAAATGCCCCATAGTTGTTTTATCCACTCATCTACTGATGGACACTCGGAATGTTTCTATATCGTGGCAAATGAAAATAGTGCTTCAGTGAACATAGGAGTGCTTATGTTTTTTTAATTACATTGTTTTCCTTTGGATATACAAGGTCTGGCAAAAGTATGGCCTGCTTGAGTGTAGTTGGTAGATTAATAATATGGGTGTAATAATTTATTGTTTTAATTTAAACATTTCATATAAAATGTCATATGGTGTGCTTGAGTATGATATTGTTATGTTACACCATTACATGCTTATGATTTTGTAATAAAGGGGCGTTATTTCTGCTGGACCCTATATTTTTAGAAATGAGATCCCTTGGCCAAAAAGCAGATCCATTTTTAATATTTGAAGCATCTCCATACTGTTTTCCACAGTGGCTGTACCAGTCTGCATTCCCACCAACACTGAAAAAGGGTTCCCCTTTCTCTACGTTCTAGCCAGCACTTGCTGTTTGTTGACTTTCTGATGATAGCCAGTTTGACAAGTGTGAGGAGATATCTCACTGTGGTTTTATTTACATTTCTCAGATGGTTAGTGTTGTTGAGCATCTTTTCATATTGATCATCTGTATGTCCTCTGGAGAAGTCCCTATTCAGGTCATTTGCCCATTTTTTAACTTGTGTGTGTGTGTGTGCGTGTGTGTGTTGAGTTTTGTAAGTATTTTATATCTTTAATAAGTAGAATTTAGGAAAGAATTACTTAGGGAGAATATTACCTAAAAGTAAAAACTGTAAAAAATAGATGTATTTGCCCTCTAATTTTATACCTCTCATATACATTTCTAACTTTTTAATAAATTGTGATTAATTTTTGAAATATGTGTACTTTAAAAATAATTTTCCATGATTATATTTAAAATGAACTATTTAGATGTAGTCTTGGATAGAGTAAACAGGGGAGTGGTAGGGGGAGAGAGGGGGAAAAGGTGCAGAGAATAAGTAGCATAAATGGTAGGTAGAAAACAGGCAGGGGGAGGTTAAGAATAGTATAGGAAATGTAGAAGACAAAGAACTTACGTGTATGACCTATGGACAAAAACTAAAGGGTGGGGAATGGGGGTAGGGGTGGAGGGGAAGAAAAGGGAGAAAATAAGACAACTGTAATAGCATAATCAATAAAATATATTTAAAAAAACAAATAAATGAACTGTTTAGATTTTTCCAATTTTTAATAAAATATGTATGTCCTACTTTAGAAAAGTAAAACAAAGCAAAAGCCTAAAACAAATAAATATGAATGCATTTATTTTAATCTTATAAGAAACCAGAAAGGTACTATGGTTCATAACAACAATTGTTATTGTGAATGTGAATACATTTTTCCACAAAACAGAATAAATTTTACATATAATAAAGTTTTTCTTTTAAAAATGTAAATGTAATAACTATCAAAATATCACTCAGAGAATTTATCACTATGAAATTTGGATATGCTATTAACATAAAATATCAAATACATAAGAGATAAAATTCTGGCTTATTTCTTGAATAAAATGTATCATTAATGCTTAATCACATAAGCCTGAAGAAGTATTCTGAACTATATATGTCAACATGTTTATATTCTTTGTCTTTTTCCCTCCAAAGTTTCCCAAGACTCTTTAGAAGCCAACCCCACTTCACACTCAGGTCTTATTTCCTGTTATTATTCATAAGCCCTCTGGTTTTGTTCTCATCAGCAGACCATATAAACTTTTCTCTTAGATATTATATTTCAGCAATTTTTATTGCTGCAGTCCTGATCAAGGACTACTGTACATATTAATCTGTGGAGGAAGGCTCCCTGAACACTTCAGTTTTGGGAGTGATTTTCTCAGGCTTCATAGACAATTTTATTCCAACCTTCATTTTCTCTGTAGAATTTGCTTCCTTACAGTGTTTTCCATTGGGTGTCTGGCCCTTCTCTGCAGTGAACTCATAAACTCTTTACAGGCAGATGTAATTTCTTATTCTCAACGAATGACACATGATTTATTTATGTTTATTATTTCTGATGATATAAAGAGCAATTTCAGCAAAAAACCAAAACTATGAATAACCCTGCAAGTCATAGGCAAAACTCCATAGGATAGATATTTAAATGGTTGATGAAAAATAAAAGAAAATAACTGATGTTTAAATCAACATTGCTTCAAAGATGGTTCATATAAAAAAGACAGAACATAAATACATTAACTCTAGCTATTCATGAAAACAAGAACTTCCTCAGATTCCCTGAGCTCAAAACAAATATAATGAGGCTTGGGATCCAAAAGAAATACCAGGCTCCATATCTGCTTAGTTTGGTTTACTTGAGAGATGTCCTGTGAGATTATATTTGCTGTGGGCAGATAAGATGACTCCTCTTCACATGGAAAGCCAGTGTGCTGAACTTTGCTTTGGCATAACATATAAAACAGGAAACTCATGGGCTGTGTAAATTCACATTGACATATTTTTACTCCAGATGGAGTGAATTATCTTAGAGTAGCAAGCGATTCTGCTATATCTACAGAAACTTTATGATCTTGCTTCATTTTTACCTGACCATAGAGGTGCCCAGGATTGGGAAAGTATAGCTATAGTGTTTGTCATAGCAAAAACATAATAATATATAATTAAAATAATATATTATAATAAACATAATAATAATAATGATTATTATTTATTTAAACTGCCCACCCCAAAAGAGAAAGCGATCTATGAAATACCAGAGTCAAACTTTCTTTTACTATTAATTTTCCAATATTCAAAAATGAAATAAGTGACAATAATGAATTGTTTTTATTTTAAAAATTGAAACTTTGCCAATTGATATGAATTTTTGTTAAGGACAAAAGAGTCCTTTTAGTTTAGTTGTTAAAACTAACAGCAGATATTCATGGACCTAGAGTCATATGTAGTTGTTTGAGGCTTCTTTGAGAAACCATATATTCCTCAACATTGGTATTATATATCTATGATAATAATTTGTTAAAATAAGGGGAAAATCTAAATTTTATATTTCTGTTGTTGCTCCTTTAATTTTGATTTTGAGCAATTGACTCAGACAGTGGTAGGAAACAGGTGAGATAAGGTACTTCATTTTTGACTCAGGTGTATTCATAGGGTTTTGCTTAAGTTATAATAGTATTTTCTTCCTAACATGTATAACAACATTTAAATACTTATTTTCTTATAATAAAATCACATCTTTTATGCTTTTTATTGAAACACTCTGTAACAGAGATTAAACAATCTGGAATATGAAAATAAGTCTGCTGAAAGATATCACAGATTTAGTTTTTTCCATCTTGAAATAGAATTCTATAAAAGAATAGAAGAGAAAAAGCAAGAAAAAAAGTTTCTTGTGGGTTATCTAAAATCAGACTATTTTCATTAATTTTTACCTAGAATATACATGAATCCTCAAAATGAAATATTTGATTATATTGGTCATTATCTTATCTATAGTATTTGGCAAATATTTATCAAAATACCTAATACATTTTCTTTACTCCTTCCTAAACTTTCCATAAGATCTCTTTTTTTATAAGCTACATAATGTTTTAACTACTTGCATACTAATAATTAACATTTTTTCATGTATTAGTAAAAGTATAGACAATTCTTAAATGGGTTGGCTGTTAAAGGCATAATTTTCTACGTCCACCCCTTTAACTTTACTTACTGTTCTTTGTTTATTTTCTTTAACCATTTATCACATTTATCAGATGTCAGACTTGAGTTTCTTTGACTCTCCTCCTCTTTCCAGGTACAGTGAGAAACTAGGAAGCCGAATCTGCCTCACTCATATTCCATCAAATTGGTGTGTGTCTTACTTCCTGGTGTGGCCGTACTGAAGGAAACTGAACTCTTCATAGGCATGTCCTTTAAGCTTTTAAATATGTGTGAATTTTTTTTTTATTTTGAATATTTAAGGCATTAATCCAGATTTCCGAGGATATGATATTTTTCTTAACCCTCTTCCAAGTCTTCTAGTTCTTTACAATATAAAATGTATATATTTTATCAATTATAAGACAATATGTTCTATTCTTTATTGTGAAATATATAACCTTTCACATATACCCTTACACATTTTGTTTCAGCATATTCTATCAGTTGAAAACTAAAAAATGCTGATTTGTTACATATGTACCTTTATTTATCTCATATGTACATTAAGTATATTTATATCTTTATTTATTTGATCTGTATTCTTGAATGTTTCTTTAGCATTATGGCATAGATTTTAACTGATTTCATTTTAACAATCATACTTCTAATTTTTAAGGTTTATTTGTTGTTCTTTAAATATACTTTTTTTTCTTAGTATCCTTTTCATCTTCTCAAAATTATCCTGAGGTTATACAACACAATGTTTTTAAAATTTTCCTCTTAAAATTCTTTTGTTTCATCAAGCATCAAAGGGCGTTTTTTATTTGCACAATCTTTCTCCTGCATTACATATGTTTCCCTCCTTAAAATGCGGTGATTCTTGTTAGACCATTAAGAATGTGGGATCTTGCCAAAGTAGTTAAGAGTGAAGAACTATATTGATTTTTCTAGGTGGCTTATGTGGATTTCCTCAGCTATTTTTCAAATAGTTTGTTTCCCATTAGGCTTCCCTCAGGAATGGGAAGCCAACTAGTTGCTCTTGGGATAGGAGTGGACCTAGGGAGAGACTGACCTTGTGGACTGGTAGATTTCCTTATATTGTGAACACAAAGGGAATCAATTCACAAAAAATAAAAATAAAAAATGACCTTGTTTATAAATAAAAAGATTTACATTGTGGTATTTGTTTTGTACTAGTGAGGATGTCTGATAACTGGAAATGGTTCTATAAAATATGCTTAATGCATGCTATAGGGGGCCATATAACAGTTGGAAGCACTAAAATAGATCTATACCAATAAATATTGAAATAGCAATTTAATATCCTAAACCTATCATTCCAATTTCAGCAAGAACTGAATAAGAGATCTTGAATTAATGTAGTCCATGTATTCTTTTGAACCATAAATCACACAAACCTTTATTCCATCCTGTTTTTTTTTGTTTGTTTGTTTATTTGTTTTTTTGTACCTGGGGCAGTTTCTGTGGTAGTATATCAAATTGTATAATTCTAAAACCCACACTTCACATTTTGTTTTCCTGATTTTTTCACCCAGACAAAACTGATGAACTATCGTTTTGTGCAAATTCTTGTCTCTCTATGTGTTTATGTATGAGGCATTAAGTAAACCCTGATTTTTTAAATGCTTCACAAAGAAGTGCTCTCTCTCTTAGACAGTGGAAGACATCCTCTCCCTAAACAAAAATTGCTTACTTAAGTACACTTTATATGGATGGGCATTTAGGTTAATTTCTTTCCATCTATGGGGACACTGTGGTGATTGTAGTAAAAGCTAATAATTTAGCTTATTATTCCTCACCATATCATTCTTCCTTACAGAGCAATAGCTTATCCAGCCTTAAATATCTCTCAGAAGAGAAAATCTAAATGACTTTTAACATTTCTGTAGAGCAAGTGTTTACTGTGGCTGGGGAAATAGGAGATGAGAAACACAATTCTCCCTTTTTCTCTCTTATTGTCAACTTGTGATTTAAATCAAAATTAATTTTTTCTACATATTTGATTATTATTCCATAATCAGTGACTCTACAAGTACCCGGGGGAAGAATGGCTTACCTCAGATACATTACTTTTTAATATTTCCCTTAAATAACTCCCTTTCTCTCTTTCTCTCTCTTCCTTTCCCCCTTCCCTTCCTCCTCTTTTATGTTCTATTCTACAAGAAAAATGTGCTTCTACATGTTTTCTTATGCATCAAGGATTTTAACTTTGGCAAGAGCTGCTTGCGGCCCTGGTCATCTCATATTTGTACTCTCACACACACTTGTGGAAAAAGAAACCTACACCATTACATAAAATAAACACTAGCTTCAATTTTTGTGTGTTTTTCCTCATCTCATATGGTCAGAGGCATGTTTTTATTCATAAAACTACCAAAAATTCTAAATACTCTATAAAATTAGTGCTACTTCCTCATTTTCTTTTGTTTATTAATTATTTAAGGAGAATTTCCTCATGGTAAAGTGCAAGCTAATGCATGTCACTGGTTATCTTTATCATTCGTAATTGCCTCTCGATACTTGCTTTCCCTTTTCTCAGTTTAAGGAGCAAAAGTCTCCATCAAAGTGTGCCCAGGGTATAGGTACAGTAATTTCACTTTGAATGATACCTTTTGTTCTAGCAGCTGAGCTCCATTTACTCCTTTGCCTGCCAAAGACAGCACTTTTGTACCTTATTCATGGCATACTTTTCTCTTTTTTTCATCTTCACTTACCTTTTTTCTTTTTTATGGACTAAATTGGCTCCAGATTCTAAGCTTAATGAGTATGTACAGGTTGGCAGGCAAGAAAAGAGTCATTTATCTACAGGGCTAAGCCAGCTGCAAGGTACAGAGCTTTCATTTCATCTTGAGGAAATAAAACAAAAAAATACTAATATTATACTAATCCTCCTGTTCACATGGTAAGCATTTTAGGAATCTTTGGAAAATGTGGAATGGATTATAGTCATGGTTGAAACTACCAGCATACTGCAGTGGTGACATCTATTACGAAGTAGTATCCAAAAGAAGTGAAGGTAGCTAGTTGGAAACTGTATAGAATAGAATATATTAAAGAAGTTGGCCATTGTGGAAAGATTCAGTTTGTATATATTCTTCCTCAGGAACTATGCTTTAAAATTTAAATTTGAAAAGACATTAGAAGAATAGCTACATAATGATTAGATATAGTTCTTTGTACTAAAGAAAGCTTATTGGAACAGTCTGTGTTGCTATCATAGTGATTTTTGTTTTGTTCTCTCAAAATGATAGTTTATGATGTTTTTATTATGATTCTAGATGAAATATTTCTATTTTAAATATAAAATAAAGACAAATCAAGAAAGGAATAAACTACAGAGAGTTAAGTAATTAATGTAACTAATCTAGGGAAAATACATTATTTGAATATAAACTAACTTGTAATTTAGAGTTGAAACTAACATTTTTACACATCTATTTTACATAAAAATTAGCTATACCCAAAAAGTATCTATTCATAATATCCAAGTCACAAATAGTCACCCAAACCTCTCTTTTTCTTAAAATATTTATACCATGTCCAAATGACCACCTAACCAGTTAATTGAAATATGAAAAGAAGTATTGTTTGTTTTTAGGAACCTCTTAGAACCTGACAATTTACATTAAAATATGCTCTCTTTCCTATTCTTTGCTTTTGTGAGTTGAACATATAGGACAGTTTTAAAGACCACTTGGTAAATCTAAATATCTCTTCCTTCCACCACTATCTTCCATGATACTTTTCTAAATCTGTAGTCAAGATTCTGCTGTTTCTCCTCAGTGTTTTGCTACACAAAACTTAGTCAAATTAATTCATCTCACTCATTTTTTTTTCTCTTTATTGAATTTATTGGGGTGATACTAGTTAACAAAATTGTACAGGTTTCAGGTGCACAAAATCCACAATGCAGCATCTGTACACTGTATTTTGTGTTCACCACTCCAAGTCAAGGCTCCTTCCATCACCATTTATCCCCTCTATAACCTGCTTCCCTACTTCCCTGGCAATCACTACACTGTTGTCCTTGTCCATGAGTTTTTTGTTTTTTTTTTTCTTTGATCTCTACCCAATCCCTGCCCCTGGCAACTGTCAGCCTGCTCTCAATCTTTAAGTCTGTCACTGTTTTGCTTGTTAGTTGATTTTGTTCATTAGATTTCACATATGAGTAATGTCATATCATTCTTGTCTTTCTCTGACTAGCTTGTTTCACTTAGCACAATGCTCTGTACAATAAATCTTCAAAGAAGTGATGGTTAGGATGTGGAGAAAGGGGAACCTTCATACACTGTTGGTGGAAATGCAGATTGGTGCAGCCACTGTGGAAAACAGTATGGAGTTAGCTCAGAAAATTAAAAATCAAACTGCCATATGACCCAGTGATTCCACTTCTTGGAATGTACCCAAAGAAACTCAAAACACTAATTTGAAAAAAAAATATATGTACTCCTACATTCATTGCAGAGTTATTTACAATAGTCAAGGTTTGGAAGCAGCCCAAGTACATACCAGTAGGTGAGTGGATGAAAAAACTGTGGTACATTCGTGTAATAGATTACTGCTCAGCTATAAAAAAGAAGGTTAAGTAGTAATCTATTCTACTGCTATTTGCAGTAGCACGGATGGACCTGGAAGTCATCACAATCATTTAAAACTCACACTTTGATGTCTTCATGAAGTGGCATTTCATGTATGTATAGTGTGACCCAAATAACTGCAGCATATACACTATCACTTCTTCTGTTGATGACTAAAACAGTTGTTAGGGGAACAACATTCATTTATTGCATGTACCAATATTAAAAGCAGTTCTTTATATCCTCTTAATATCACACCTTGCCAGATAAAAAAAAAATTTTATCATTCCCTCCTATGCTTAGTACCAATTTAACTAAGCATTCATGGTACTTTTTCAGACTCCTTTTTCCCATAATGTTCCCAGAAGCCAATATTAATTACTCAAACTTGTGATGAAATAAAAATGATTTGACATCCTGCTATAAATGATGGAAATTAATGGGGCTGAGGATGAATAATTTTAGTTTAATATAGGTCATTAAGTCTGAGTTGCTGTCCAGGACTGTTTCCCAGCTTCCTTGCATCCCCATGCTCCTCCCTGGAACAGCTGCTTCCACTGTGAACTCACTGAGATTCTGCTGCTGTCATAGGGAAGAGAAACGCAGCCGGGTAGTGAAAGAAGAAAAACAGCGTTTTAGGACAAATGCTGCTTTCTAGACCTCAGCCTCCTCATCTATTGAAATAGATGCTCTACACTTAATATTTAATGATCACTGACTTCCCATCTAAGTCCACAGAACCACAACTCAGAGCCAAAACAATGGCTTTTGGGGAGTGTTATGAGTTAGGCTACAAATTTCATATTTCTGAGAGTTTAATACTATACAGTATGTTTTGTGGTTGATTGTATGCAGATTTCATAAAAACATTGTGTAATTATTTCAAACATCATAATTATCATGATAATGCCCTTGTGGATGAGATAACCTGTTTGTGGTGAAACAGAGTTTCTTTACTTCTACACAACTCTCCTGAAAGGAAACTATATTTGTGGGTGACAATACACTTTTATTAATAAACTATTATAATACTCCTTTGAAATACATATTCGTATCAAAATCACTCAATCTACACACAGGAAAATATAGTGGTGCATTAAAATGACAAAACTGTTCAATGCAAGTCCCAAAGACCTCTGTTTCATTCTTGTTTCTTTCTTTTTATTCACAGAAAGTAAGCTTTTGTCCTTGAATTCTGAAGGTAAAAAGGAAGTAGAAACGATTGTGATTTCATTTTGATCGAATATTTCCTGTTATTTGGAGTTCTTCATGGGAAAATATATATGATATGCCATCAAAGAAAATGTAAGGCATAAAAATTACACCTGTATAAACAAATGCATCGAAAAAATGTATTAGCTGTAATAGTAGCTGACAGTGGCGTTAATACGGGTGATATGTTTTTTTTCTTTCTCACAAATTTAGCCTTAACTGTTTTTAATGTTTTCTCTAATTACTGCAAATGGTTAAAATGTTACAAATGATGCATCAATAAATGCATTTTAAGCGAGGCTCACTGAGAAGCCTGCGTGCCTCTGAAGAAAAGAGAAAATGAACAAAGGGGAAAGTTTCTCGAGTACTTCAGTTCACACTCCAAGTGTCCTCTCTGGCACAGACAGGGTGCTAGTTCCTGTTCTGTTACTCCAGGGTGTGGCGATTCCGTCAAGGCCAGATTCAGGTGGTATAGAGATTTCCCCTATTCTTTGTGCCCGTCCCTTCCCTAATCCTTAATCACAGCCATTCTTCTTTTCCCTGTGCTCTGCCGCACTCTTCGTTTTCTCTTTCGTTTGTTAGCACATGCTGTTGCCTTGTGGCATATGTTTTGTTTGCTTACGCTATTACTTCAAAAAATTCAAAGTTTCTTCCAGTTATTAACCAAGTTTTGTTTTTTCCATACCTCCTTTTTGATTAAATTTTATTGATATGTTACCAAAGTCTAGATAATTCTCATTTTATATCAGGGTTCACATTCGATATTAAACAGAATGAAGAAATAATAAAAATTATTTACATTTTCTAACTAAATTATCTGTTTGTCATCGGCAATGGAAACCCTGCCATACTCCTTGTCTTTTTTTTTACAGTGTTATCAGTTTTGATTTTGAAAGGCATATACATCTGTTTGTCTTGCATAGTTCTCATACTGAAAGTTCTAGATAGTCATTTTAAATGTTGATAAAAATCACAGCAATGTAAATGCTAATGAATTCTTCCTTCTGAAAGTATGCCTAATAAATACTAGGAATGAATGAAGAAGTTTGCCAACACTAAGTGGACTTTTCTGGTTGGTGACTCTAGGTGTATTCAAGCTATGAAAATAAGAAGTCATCATGGGGCCCTGAATTTGCTCAATCAATGATGAAAGATCTATGTCAGGGAATATTAAATTTTCATGACAGCATCACACAACATCTTTAATCTTAGGAAAGAAAACTTAAATTTACAACTTCCTTAGAAACTACAGCTTTGAAATCAAATGCCTCTTATTCAAATGTATTCCAGTTATTCAAATATGTAATACCATATTTTCTAACTAATGATATACAGTGCTGGGAGCACTGGGAAAAATCTGGAATCATAAAAATGTCATTATTTCTTGCTTGGACTGGATTTGGTTAAAAGCATGATCAGAATACTTTAGTGTTTGGGAGCAATATACACTACTACTAACTTTAACTCCAGTTCTTTAAACTTTACAATCATGTAGGCATTATTTCTTAAACTAATATTTTAATATATTTATATTATTACTATTTATATTTAATTCAAATTGAAATTCCCATGAGCTGATTTTAAAATATTTACAGTACTTTTATTTCTTATGTTTTTAATCAAATAAACCAAATTTATCACATTATTTCAATTTCAGCCTCTGTGAATTAAAAAAAAATTCTCAGTTTTTAATTTCATCAATATTTTTTCAAAGTTTTATTTCATAGAACAAATTTAACCATACTGTAATTTTATAAACATCTCTTTTAAGGATAAAAAGTATAATAGCAGTGAAAAATTATAATAATGTAATTGAATGTCTATTTCTCAAAACAATGCCATGTAAAAACTGTTATTTCTAGTTAACTTTCTAATTAATCCTTGCTTGTTGGATATGCAAATTAAGCTATTTTCTTTACAATTTACTAACCGTAAGATTTACCTAAATTCCGTAAGTTTAGACAAATGTAGAAAGTAACTTAACTACCACCATAATCATGACACAGAACATATCTACCATGCCAGTGAGTTATTTTATGCCCCTCACGGTCAGTGCCTCTCTGCAGATACTAGCTTCTGGAAATACTGTTATGCTTTAGAATTTTGCCTTATCAAGAATTTCATATCAATAGAATTAAAAAGCATATAGTATTATAGTTTGTTTCTTTCACTTAGCATAATTATTTTGACATGCATTTATATTGATATGTGTATCTGTATTTTGGTCTTTTATATTGCAAAGTAGTAGTAGTCCATGTTTGGCATACTAGATTGGCTTTTCTTTTTCTCTTTTTAGGCATTTGGATTGTGTTTGTTTTGGGTTATTATTAATAAAGCTGCTACAAATATTTGAATACAAGTTTTTTTGTGGACAATTATTTTCATTTGTCTTGGGTAAATAAAAAGGAGTGGGTTTGCTGATATTAGTGGAGGTATATGTTAAAATTGACAAGAAAATGCCAAACTATTTTTCAAAGTAGATGTATTATTTTTCATTCCCAGTATTAATTCAATGGTCAGCCTTTTAAATTTTACCATTGATATGTATTATATCTTACCATAATTTAATTTACATTTCCCTAATGGTTGATGATGTTGAGCATCTATGTATGTGCTTATTCTTTATTTGTATCTCTTCTTTAAATATGTATCTCATTACGCCAATGAATACATGTGTCTCTTTTGAACACTGTAGCTTTGTAGTAATTTCAAAATCAAGAAGTGTGAGACCACCAACTTTGTTATTTTTCAAGATTGCTTCGGCTATCTGTGGTTCTTTGAGATTCCATTTTAATTTTAGGATGAAAATTTATACTTATGCAAAAAAAGAAGTCACAAGGAGTTTGATAGACATGACTTTAATCTGTAGATTGCTTTCAGTAGTACTTGTATCTCAACAATATCATGTCTTCTGTTCCATGAACATGGGATGTGTTTTTATTTCTTGGTATCTTAACTTTTTTAACATTTTGTAATTTTCATTATAAAAAAAGTTTCATCTTTAGTTATGTTTTTCCTCAGTATTTTATTCTTTTTGATGCTGTTGTAAAGAATTGCTGTCCTGATTTACATTTCAAATTGTTCACTATTAATGTACAGAAATGAAAATGATTTTTGAATGTTGATTTTGTATTCTGCAACTTTGTCAAACTTGTTTATAAGTTCTAACAATTATCATTTTGTTTTATTTCTAGTGTGGAATCTTTTAGCTTTTCTATATATAACAATATGTGTTCTGCAAGCAGAGATAATTTTATTTCTTCTTTTCTAATTTGAATCGGTGCTTTGGCTAGGACTTCCATTACTGTGTTGAATAGAAATGGAAAAAGTAGGCATTGTAGTTTTGTTCTTGATCTCTGAGAATGATTTTCAGTCTTTCACTATTGAGTGCAATAGCTTTGGAAACCTTTGAGTTTTAACGCAGCAAAATATATCCTTTCTCTTGTTTTATTTTAAGGATTTGGTATTATTTAATTTTTCTCTCGAGTACCTTTTTAAAATTATTTTCATTATTCTTTAATATTATTTTATTTCAGGAATATGAAAGTTTAAAATATATATCAAATATACTATAAGTATAAGCACCTAAAGAAATGTTAAGATATTAAAATTACATTAAAGAACAAATTATGCCCTGCTCTTTAATTTACAGTCTTATTCACTAAAACCTAGTAAATATCTAAAATCTAATGATGCATAATACATGAATTTGTCCTTTAAGATATATTTTGAAATTGATACCATATCCTTAAATTCCTATAGACATTCTTACTAGATTATAACCTCCAGTTTAGTTGTGTTCCTGTTTTGTTTGTTCTGCATACTGAAAAAAATAACAATAAAATAGTATATCAACCAGAAGATACCCTTCACATTATAGGAAATAACTGAAAGTACAGAGAATCTACCACCATTCTTCTAGTCTACATGTTCACATACATTGTACTTCTTTCTTTTAGTGTAACTAGTTACTTTTGTTCTTTAGATTGTCTACCTTGGTCAACAAAATTGATACATTATTAATTAATAAAAGTATTAGAATGTGCCATGTTCTAAACATTTATTTTTTCTTCTTTTTTAATTGTTCAAGTACAGTTGTCACCATTCCCTCACCACCTCTCCCTGCCATCCCACATATCCCTGCCTCCCACCCTCCATCCTACCCCCTTTGACTTTGTCCATGGGTCCTTTATACATGTTCCTTGACAAACCTGCCCCTATTTTCCCTCATTATCCTTCACCACTCTCCCCTCTGTTTACTATCAGTTTGTTCTATATTTCAATATCTCTGGTTATATTTCTCTTGCTTGTTGTTTGTTTGTTTTGTTGACTAAGTTTCACTTATAGATGAGATCATATGGTATTTCTCTTTCACCAACTGGCTTATTTCACTTAGCATAATGCTCTCCAGTTCCATCCATGCTGTTGTGAAGGGTAGGAGCTCCTTCTTTCTTTCTGCTGCATGCTATTCCATTGTGTAAATGCACCATAGTTTTTTGATCAATTGATTTACTGATGGACACTTAAGTTGCATCCATTACTCAGCTATTTTAAATTATACTTCTATGAACATTGGGATGCCTAGGTTCTTTTGTATTAGTGTTTCAGGATTCTTAGGGTATAATCCAAGCAGTGGAATCACCAGGTCAATAGGCAGTTCCACTTTTAGTTTTCTGAGGAAATTCCATACTGTTTTCCACAATGGCTTCACCAATCTGCATTTTCACCAACAGTGAACTGGGTTCCTTTTTTTCCACCACCTCGCCAGCACTTGTTGTTTGTTGATTTGTTTACGATGGTCATTCTGACTGGTGTGAAATGATATCTCATTGTGGTTTTAATTAGCATCTCTCTGATGGCTAGCATCAGAGAGATACTAATGGATGCTGAGTATCCTTTCATATGTCTCTGGGTTCTCTGTGTGTCCTCACTGGAGAAATGTCTGTTGAGGTCCTTTGCTCATTTTTTAATGGGGTTGTTTGTCTTCCTGGAGTGGAGTCCTGTGATGGTCAAATAATATTTGACAAAGGGAGCAGAAGCATAAAATGGAGTAAAAATAGCCTCTTCAAGAAATGGTGTTGGGAGATCTGGAGAGCTACATGCCAAAAAAAAAAAAAAAAAAAAAAAAAAAAAAAAAAAAAAAAAAAAAAAAAAAAAAAAAGAAAAAAGAAAAAGAAATTTGGCCACCAACTTACACCATACACAAAAATAAACTCAAGGTGGAATAAAGACTTAAACATAAGTCACAATATTGTAAAAGCTGTAGAGGAGAATATAGGTAGGAAAATCTCAGATATTCCACACAGTAATATTTTCACTGATATGTCCCTTTTATCAAGGGGCATAAAGAGAAGAATAAGCAAATGGGGCTTCATAAAAATAAAAAGCTCTGCACGGCTAAAGATAATGTCAGCAAAATGAAAAGGGAACCAACCGTATAGGAAAATATGTTTGTCAACCTTGGAAAAGGGTTTGATCTTCAAAATATATAAAGAACTCACATGACTCATGTTCTAAAATTTTAAATGAGACATTAGAAATAAATATATTGCATGGCAATTCAGTACTTGAAAATTTGAACTAAACCTAATCATGTTCACTAGTTTTAAACTCTGTTACTTTAATTTGGCTCAGAAGAAAAGCATACCTGTGAACTGCCAAAGATTTACATATTTAATTTAATTGCTTTGTATTGCAGTGGTAAAATAAATTTGAAAAGGCATGAGTGGAAGCCAAGAAAATATTAAAATTCAATGGAAAATTAAGCTATGTTTTGTAGTCAAAATTGATCACAAACTCTAGAGGATTAAGCGTATGTATTTGAGACATAGAAAAACACACTGATGAATCACACAGTAGGCAGCTTGGAGGTCAATTGTGGTTGTTTTCTAAAGTTTTGAAGGCAAATAATGGTGAACAAATGAGTCTCTTTTTTATGATTTAGACTATCCATTCATTGTCATATTTTAAAATATTGATTTTGGAGCAATCTCTAGAAATGTTCAAGGATAGTACTGTTATGTCCTCATATAGCTCTTACTTGATATACTCTAGGAGAGATTTAGGTAAATGCAATTATGTCAACTCTTAAAAATGAACATTTCCTAGTACATGAAAATAATTATATAATTAAGATTTTCATCTTCCTACAGTTTCTTAAGCAATAGATACAAAAAATAAAAGAAATAGATAAAACATGGGTTCCTATTAAATAATATATTAGAATAGATAGTAAGAAATAGAGTTTAATGATAAAGCTTATTAAGTATTTCTATGTTCAAGTTTTTGTAAAACAGAAAAACTTTCCTTACATCAATGAGGAACACTCCACGTATTAATACCTCCGAGGTCAACATGGAACTGGAGATTTACTATATGGCATACCTTAGCCTCAATCGACTTTAACTGCACTGTATCCACATCTTAGTGGACTTGGAGAATGCAGTCAAACCATTATAGTCAAGAAGTTTTGTTAGATTCTTTATATGAGTTAAACTGTTTTAATAAAGACATTTTTGTAAAGAGCGTAAAACAGACCTTAAATATTACCTGATGTATTTGCCTAAGCATTTAGTTTTTTTAACCAAAATGAATAATATATTCATGAAAAGTCAAAATTGGAATTCATGGAAAACCAGTATGTTTTTCTTTCATGCAATTGATGCCACTAAGTAAAAGAGGTTACCTTTTGATCCTTTAAAATTGAAAATAAGTTTTAAAATTGAAATTCAGTTAATTAAAAGTTTATTTTTTTTTCCTTATAATTGTTTGAAGTAGTATAGCCTGGTAATTACATTTTGCATGTAACTGTACTACTTTTTTTCTCTCTTTCTTCCTTCTTTTCTTCTTCCTACCTTTCCTCCCTCCTTCCCTTCTTCCTCCCTTGTTACTTTTCTTCCACCCTTCATTGATTCCTTACATTTTTTAAATTTTTTTACTCTAGAAAAAAATAGCAGCTACATATTGGATTGTATTATAACAAACTATATAAGCATATGGTATATGTCATGCATTTCTCTATTATGGTTCCAATTTTATATTCAAACTTCAAAGTATAAAACAGCTTTATATGGTAATAAATATTGATGTAATGAACATCAAATGTATAATTAACTTGGTGGGACTAACTTTTATTTATAAAAAAATCAAATTTGCTTATGTTTTTAATATGTTATCAACAACTCTATGATACAGTTAAGTCATCTGGCAGTATTGTCCCTACTAGAAGCTAAAATCCAGAAAGACAAAGGCTATAAAAAGCCACATGACAAATAAAAATACTGGAATGTGAATCCATACTTGATTACTATCTTTTTTTTTGTTTTTTGTTTTACTTAATTACTATTTTTATTGCTTGTTTTAGAAAATCTGTCTTTTATAATTTTTCTTTTTTTTTCTGTCTTATCTAAGATTACTATCTTTTTATTATTCCTGTAGAAGTGAACATAGGGCATTGCAGTGTTATCTGAAATATGGCTTAAATGTAGAATATAGTGTTTATACATTTGACTTACCTACATTTATCTACAAACAGGGTCCAAAATGAGGAATAAAGTGACAATATTATTTGAGGGCATAAATCCTAGATGAAGAGAAAGAGTAGTCAAGCAAAGAAGAATCTGAGCATAAAATATTTAAAAAATAAAAATAAATAAATTAAAATGGTAAAAAAAAAAAGAATATGAGCTAATGCAAATTCATGTGTAATAGCCTTGACTACCACCTTAAGAGAAGTTAGAAAGAGACACAGTCTCTTGCTGTGTCTAGGCTGGTGCATATAGGACTCTGGGCAAACATCGAGGAAAGCCATACCTTAGAGAATGCCATGAAAGCAAGAAAAGTAAGGCATTTTGTTGTCTTCCAGTTCCCATTGGTCAAACTTTGCTTCAGAGGGAGTTAATTCCTCTGTAATTACGATTAAAATCATTTGACCAATTTTGTAGGGTTCTTAAAAACAGGTTTTATGCCTTGTTGCTGCTATTTTATACAAATCTAGAAGTAATACTAGAAGCCAGAGCCGATGGTTCTATGGCTATTCAGGCTGGCTGTGCAATAGGAACAGGGACTGGTTAGCCTTAGACAATAGATCCCAAGGTATGATTGAATGAATGATAAGAGGTACATGAGATGTTCTTCCAATTCAGTGCTAAGTGGAGGAGCCGTTTTATTTTTATGTTTTTTCCATACAGAAGATATTGTACAAGGTTCTTAGAACTTTTGCATCCTGGATTCTATTTTTCAGGGTCCATTACTAAAGCCCAGTGTCCTGTAAATGTCAGGACCTCAATTCCTCCCTTTCCTAAAAGAGGTGGACCACAATCCTTCTCTCTGGAAATGAATCTTTGGCTGGCTCCCGCTCCCACCAGTATAGCCTCTCAGCTCTCAGCACCTCTTCCCTCAGCATTCCTCCTTCAAACTTTTAGGTTTACTTCCCATTTTTCAACTCTTTTTGGTTTTCTCAATTCCTCCTTTCCTGGCCTTTCTCCACAGATGTAGTTTAATTCTCTGCTTAGGTTTTTAACTCTCCCAGACTCTCACCTGCTTTCAGCAGGTCATCCCATAAACAACCTCACACCCACCTCTCACAAGTTATCTAGGGCCCTCTTCTAGGCCAACACTGTTCTTCCCACACCCCAGCTCCTTTCTAAAACCCAAACCTTTCTAACCCAGCTGGGAGAACATGTGCCTGTCTCTAGGTTCTGTTCCCTTCCCACTGGTCTGTCATTTTTGATACCATCTTTTCAATTCCCTATTGCATTGTTTTTTCACTTCTGTTAGATTCTCCTTCATTTGCAAATAGAATAATTCAAAGAACTCTTTTCAAAGTTTTCTAAATGATACTACTTGGACTCCTAATTTATGAAGAAGAAAAAAATAGATCTAAAGAACAAAAAATAGGGATCTAGAGAAGGGATGACTCGACTTTTCTCTCTTTTCTTTGTGATTGTGCTCTTTTTCAAAGATGTTTAACTCCTTGTAAGCTGCAGGAAGAGTTCTGGAGCCCAGGAGTCAGACAGGAGGTTTTTCCATAGAATTTGTTGTTTGAGAATTATGGGTAAGTTATCTGTATATGGAATGAGAGTGCATTCCAAGAAAGACTATTGTGGCTTTGTATCTAATAATTCATAGACACATAAGATATTCAAGTAGTCCAATATCATGGAAAATCTACAAGGTTGAAATACGACAAATAACTAAATTATTGGAAACTGGTAAAGTGGAAATATGAA
>PVJI01026187.1:0-19327 GCA_004026765.1 Micronycteris hirsuta
GCGGGATCGGGATTCATCCCAGGGATGCAGGGTAGTACAATATTTGCAAATCCATCAACAAAATATATCACGTAAACAAAAGCAAAGATAAAGATCACCTGATCATATCAATAGGTGCAGAAAAAGCATTTGATAAGGTACAGCACCCATTTATGATTGAAACACTCAGCAAAGTGGGAATAGAGGGAGCATTCCTCAACATAATAAAGGCCATATATGAGAGACCTACAGTTAACATCATACCCAATGGGAAAAAACTAAAAACTTTCCCACTAAGATCAGGAACAAGACAAGGCTGTTCACTTTCACCACTTCTATTCAACATAGTATTGGAAGTCCTAGCCACAGCAATCAGCCAAAAAAAAGGCATCCAAATTGGAAAAGAGGAAACACAACTGTCATTATTTGCAGGTGACATGAATAGTGTACATAGAAAATCTTATAGACTCCACCAAAAAACTACTCGACCTAATAAATGAATTTAGCAAAACTGCAGGATACAAAGTCAATATGCAGATATCTGTGGCAGTGATTTCCACACGCGTGTTAACACGTAGTCATGAGAATTTATGCGTTTTGAGCACTGCTCTGTGTGATTCCCGTGTGAGCAAGTGTGGATCACGTCCGTGGAATGGGAACTCTCTAATAGGAATTTGGCAAAGATATATCTTAAAAAATTCTGGCTTGCTGAGCCCTGCTTATCATATTACCCTGATCCTGCCTGCCACTGGACCTGAATATACATCCTAATGCCCTGCTAATGAGTAAAACCATCCCTGTTCTGCTTAATCCCATGAATAATCAATCCAATGTTAATATGTCCTAAAGCCTCTAATAAAATCCCCGGCTAACCTACCCACGAGGTCTTTTTTCCCAAGATGGAGGTGATGGGAAAGACCCGTGGCTGCTGGATTCTCATCTCCAAGCGTGTCTCTGGGTAAGATTGATTCATGCGATTGGGGCGGTACCCCACGGATGCTGTGGGTTGAAATCCGCGACAGATATCAAAGGCATTTTTGTATACCAACAATGAAACATCAGATACAGAAATCAGGAAAAAAGTCCCACTTGATATAGCAATAAGAAAAATAAAATATCTAGGAATAAACCTAACTAAGGGGTTAAAAGACCTATACTCAGAAACCTATACAACACTGAATAAAGAAATTAAGGAAGACACAAACAAATGGAAACATATACCATGTTCATGCATCTGAAGAATTAACATCATCAAAATGTCCATACTACCGAAAGAAATTTATAGATTCAACGCAATACCTATTAAAGTACCAATGACATACTTCACAGATAGAACAAACATTTCAAAAATTTATATGGAACCATAAACAACCCCAAATAGCTATAGCAATTTTGAGAAAGAAGAGCAAAGTAGGAGGGATCACAATACCTTATATCAAACTGTATTACAAGGCCACTGTAATCAAAACAGCCTGCTCCTGGCATCAAAACAGACACATGGACCAATGGAACAGAATAGAGAGCCCAGAAATAAACCCAAGTCTCTATGGTCAATTAATATTTGACAACAGGGGCAGCAGCATAAAATGGAGCAAAAATAGCCTCTTCAACATATGGTGTTGGGAGATCTGGACAGCTACATGCAAAAAAATGAAACTCGAACAGCAACTTACACCATACACAAAAAGAAATTCAAGGTGGATAAAAGACATTTTGACACCATTAAAGTCCTAGAGGAGAACATAGGCAGGAAAATCTCAGATATTCCAATGCAGCCATATTTTCACTGGTATGTCCCCTAGAGCAAGGGACATAAAGGAAAGAATAAACAAACGGGATATCATCAAAATACAGAGATTCTGCATGGCTAAAGAAAACAGAATTAAAATGAAAAGAGAACAACTGTATGGGAAAACATATTTGCCAATAATACCTCAGACAAGGGTTTGATCTCCAAAGTATATAAAGAACTCACACGACTCCACTCTAAGAAGACAAGCAACCCAATTAAAAAATGGGCAAAGGACTTGAACAGACACTTCTCCAAGGAGAACATACAAAGGGTCCAGAGACATATGAAAAGATGCTCAGTATCGCTAGCCATCAGAGAGATGCAAATTAAAACCACAATGAGATACAACTTCACACCAGTCAGAATGGCCAACATAAAGAAAGCAACAAACAAAAAATGTTGTAGAGGTTGTGGAGAAAAGGGAACCCTAGTGCACTGTTGGTGGAATTGCAGAGCGGTGAAACCACTATAGAAAACAGTATGGAATTTCCTCAGAAAACTAAAAATGGAACTGCCTTTTGACCCAGCAATTCCACTGCTACTATTATATCCTAAGAACCCTGAAACACCAATCCAAAAGAACCTATGCACCCCAATGATCATAGCAGCACAATTTACAATAGCCAAGTGCTGGAAACAACCCAAGTGCCCATTAGTAAATGAATGGATCAAAAAACTATGGTACATTTACACAACGGAATTCTACACAGCAGAAAGAAAGGAGATCCTACCCTTTGTGACAGCATGGATGGAACTGGAGAGCGTTATGCTAAGTGAAATAAGCCAGGCAGTGAAAGACAAACACCATAAGATCTCACCATTAACAGGAACCTAATACAAAATGAACAAGCAAGCAAAGTATAGCCAAAGACATTGAAATTGAGGACAAGCTGACAGTGATCAGAGGGGTGAGGGGAGAGGATAATGGAGGAAAAGGGTGAAGGGTTTACAGAAACAATTATAAAGGACATATGGACAATAACAAGGGGGGTGGTGGAAACGGGGGAGAGAGGCCTAGAGGGCTGGGATGATAGGGAGGGGTAGGGGGAAAAGGCACAAAACTGTACTTGAATAACAATTAAAAAATTCACAGCAAAAAATAAAATATTCTCTTCCAAAAAAAGGAAAAAAAAAATAGAAAATGAGAGGCTTAGGAACCTCAGGGACAACTTTAAACATTCTAACATGCGAATCACAGTGGTGCCAGGACAAGAGGAAGAGCAAGAAATTGAAAACTTATTTGAAAAAATAATGAAGGAGAACTTCCCCAATCTGGCAAAGCAAATAAAACTTCCAGGAAGTCCAGGAAGCACAGAGAGTCCCAAAGAAGCTGGACCCAAGGAAGCACACACTAAGGCACAACATAATTACATTCCCCAAGATTAAAGATAAGGAGAGAACCTTAAAAGCAGAAAGAGAAAAGAAGACAGTTATCTACAAAGTAGTTCCAATAAGACTATCAGCTAGCTGATTTCTTAAAAGAAACCTTGCAGGCAAGAAGGGGCTGGAAAGAAGTATTCGAAGTCATGAAAAGCAAGGACCTACATCAAAGATTACTCTTTCCAGCAAAGCTATCATTTATAATAGAAAGGCAGATAAAGTGCTTCCCAGATAAGGTCAAGTTAAAGGAGTTTATCATTGCCAAGCCCTTATTATATGGAATGTTAAAGGGTCTTATCTAAGAAAAAGAAATTGATCAAAAATATGAACAGTAGAGGGCCCTGGCTGGTGTGGCTCAGTGGACTGAGCGCGGGCTGGGAACCGAGCGGTCCCGGTTCGATTCCCAGTCAGGGCACATGCCTGGGTTGCAAGCCAGGTCCCCAGTGAGGGCCACATGAGAGGCAATCATACATTGCTGTTTCTCTCCCTCTCTTTCTCCCTCCGGTCCCCTCTCTCTAAAAATAAATAAAAATAAAATCTTTAAAAAAATATATGAACAGTAGAATGACAACAAACTCACAAGTAACAACTGAACCTAAAAACAAAAACAAACTAAGCAAACAACTAGAACAGGAGGAGAATCACAGAAATAGAGATCACATGAAGGGCTATCATTGGGAATGGGAGGGAAGAGAACGGGGGAAAAGGTACAGGGAATGAAAAGCATAAATGGTACGTACAAAATAGGCAGGGGGAGGCTAAGAATAGTATGGGAAATGGAGAAGCCAAAGAACTTATACATATAACCCATGGATATGAACTAAGGTACGGGAATGCTGGGGGGGGCGGGGTGTAGGGTGGAGAGCAATAAAGGAGAGAAAAGAATGGGACAATTGTAATAGCATAATCAATAAAACATATTTAAAAAAGAAAAAAGTCACTAAAGAAGATACATATAATACTCAAAAGATTCAAATACTCAACCCAATGGAAATACAATAAATCTCATTAGGATAAAGAGGAATCCATACATATTAGAGTAAAATCTATTTTGTTCAAGTACAGTTGTCTGCCTTTTTCCCCTACCACTCCCCTGGCACCCCAGCCATCCCCACCTTCCTCCCCTGATTCTACCCCACCCCTCGTTGGTTTTGTCTATGTGTCTTTTATAGTTAGTTGTTCCTGAAAACCCTTCACCCCTTCCCCCCCATTTTTCCCTCTCACCTCCCCTCTGGTTACTGTCAATTTGTTCTTAATTTCAATGTCTCTGGTTATATTTTGCTTGCTTGTTTGTTTTGTTGATTAGTTTCCACTTATTTAGAGTAAAATGTATTTTAAAAGTTGCTAGTGCAAAACAGACAAATTTACTTCAATTGTCTGAAAAATCAACAGGTGAATTTTCAATAGCATCAGTAATAGAAGACAGTGAATGCTTTTCAATATTTTCAAAGAACTATCAACCAAAATATCTATACACTGTGATATACACAGTGTTCATGAATATTTCCTGATAAACAAAACTGAGAATTTTCGACCAGCAGACCCTCACTAAAACAAACAAGCACACAGAATAAAAACAGAAACTATAAAGCCTGTTTTCAAACAGAAGAAATGTATGTCAATAGGACTTGAGAAATGCAAAAAGAAATAAAAAAGAGATCTTCTAATCTGGTCAAAATGACTAAGAACATAGAAAAATTCTAGTAGCTGCATAAAATAAACTTTTACAAGAGTTGGCAGTGATGATTGCACACAAAATTACTTCAAAAAACAAACGGGCTCACTAGTCATTTCTGCTGTCCCAGGACGACCATTCAGCAGTTAGTTGCAGAGCATAAGGTCGGGAAAATAACATGTGTCATCCCTGAATGAATTCTGGATAAGGAGAATTTCATATAAGAGATATAAATATGTTCAAGATTGACATACAACTGTAGAATAGGTTCATTTTTTTTAGCTTCCTTCTACTTCACTTCTCCCTCCTTCTAAAATCTTTCTCTCTACCAACATGTCCGAAGACTATGGTTTTTCATTAATGACAGATAATGCCCACAGTGAAAATTTATGATATGGTAATAATAACACTTCAAAAGGTGGCTTTGATGATTATGTAAAACAGACTACGTCAAGTGCTTGCAAAGGGCCAGGCATTTAATTAATTGCCTAATGAGCTATTTTGTTTTTAAAAATTAAAATTAAAAAGTAGGAAATGATTACCACAGAAATCAAATTTGTTTTCTGTGAATAATAATGTAAGAGATTAAGGAGGGTCATATAGGGACTTCAAAGGTACTAGCAAATTTTATTTAAGCCAGAGAGGGGATACACTGTTGTTTATTTAGTCAGTGTTCCCTAAATTATACATAAATGTTATGTACATTCCTTTTTAATGAACCAATAAATAAAATCAAAATTCAATGTTTTCTACAACATACAAGGTCCTACATATTCTAGCTCCTTTTACCTCTTTGATTTTACCTCTTACCTTTCTTTCCCTAAGTCACTTCTCTCTAGCTTTTATGCCCTGCATACTGTTTCTAGAACATGCCTCAGGGTGTTTGTACTTGGTGTTTCTCCTATCTAGAATGCTCTTCTGCTGTATTTCTACTTAGCTCCCTGTCTCATTTAATTCAGAATTTTCCTCAAATATTACCTTTTAAAATGGCATTCCCTAGCCAATTTATTCCTTGTTCTTCACTTCACTGTATCCCTCTGTTATCATAAGCTGCTAGAGTTTGTCTCTCAACATACATATCAGAAATAATACTCTTGAACAACAATAAAATAATTTTAATAAAGAGATATTACTCAAATGTTGACATATTATATAATATAAAAAAGATACCACATTTGTTACACCATCACCTATCTCATCAGAAAAGTCTGTAAGAGAAGTTGTCAAGTTGATAGTGAAGGATACAAGTTTCTCAAAATTCTAATTTTCACTTAAAGCTTACATTTTAACATTGGCAACAAACAGTGACCGTTATTTCCGGTGACAGACTTTTGAGAAAATGTTTGTTACATATCCAAGTCTGAATTACCAGTTTGTCTGCCAGTTGCTCTTCCAAGTAAAAATAGTATTCCATAAAAGAAAGGCTAGATGAACTCACAAATCACACAAGTGCCTTTTTCCTTCAAGACAACCAACCATCATACTTAAGGGTGCAGCAAAAGTACTTTGTGTGAACTTCCCATTTTGTCACACTGAATATTAAAAAGAGATGTACCCAAGGGTCAAAATTTAATAAAATTAATTTTTACTGTTTCATCAAGAATATCCTTAAGGTGAGCACATTGCAGAGGAATGCAGTGTCATTGATGTTACTATCTTAATTTATGCCAAACAGGCAGCAATCTATTCACCATTTATACACCATCAGTGTGAATGTCAACACTGCGAATTTGCATATTAATATTCTTTCTGACACAAATCCATTGAAGAAGTCTTAGGACTCCCAGGGGCCTGAGGACCACACTTCGAGAACTGCTGTGCTAGTCAAACGTATTTTCCCTGAAGGTGATTTTTAGCTGTTTATTTTTAAAATTTAAAATATGGGCTCTCTTTCATAAAACTCATTGAAAATACACACACACACACAGTGAAAGAAAGTAAGGACTAAGTAAATGATTCACCTGGAATTTGTTCATTTTCTGCTGCTCTTGGGAAAGGATAAAACTATGAAGCCAGCACAGGGAAAGCTGAAAGACAGAAGTCATAAGACCTTATCTTGCAGTCTCAGGAATTGCCTGTGAGAAACTTCCAGAAAACAGTTTAGTAAAAGGTAAACCTCTGGAAAAACATTCTTCTGAGACATGAGAAGGATAGGAAGGGCCATGATAAAGGAGTAACCACTTATTCACTGGTGACTCTGAAAAACTCTTCATGACTCTGGGATATTTTTGAGTGAATCTAAACATTTCTTTCTTATTGGCTGTTTTGAAAATTATGTGTCTGTTTACTAAATAACTCAAAAGAATTGAAAACTTAAACATCCAATAATAGATTAGCTAAGCAAGGCACATTATATCCAAAGTATGGAAACCTATGTTGGTTTTACAAAGGATGGTGAAGAAAAATGTTTAAATTACAAGCCATAACAATTTTTTCCTATTACTATTACAAACCCCTTAAGTTTTAGAAAGTCTCCAAAGCTCTCAAAAATAAGATGTTTCTTCTCTCTAAACTGCAGTTTCTCAAAAATCACTTCTCCAAGAATCTTGTGTTGACTTAAGTATAATACCTTGGAACTGTTCCATGTTAGGCTCTGCTATTAACAAATGTAGTGTTATCTTTAACATGAGAAAGAATTCGATAATTTTGAACAACCCTTCATGCACTATTCTGATTCTTTAAGTCCTGACCCAGTGCCACAAATCCAGACAGTACCATGGAATTCACTGTCCCCTCCAGACTTTGACTAGGCCTAGAGTAAAATTTAATTAGGCCTTAATGAATTTTGACTTGGCTATCTAATCTGCTGACGATGACACAAATCTAACTTCTAAAACAACAATTTGGTACCATAATCCCCAAACATACACTTTGTGCAGGTAACAAAAGTTAACTAGATGCCAGGATGCCCATAATGCTTAGATTCTTCCCACATGCAGCAAAAACCACTTCTAGTTAGTTGGCTTGGTGTTTACAAAGTGCTTAATTAGTAAGCCCAGCCAATCACAGGTGCTATGATATCACTTTCATAATATGGGGCATGGATGAAATTGCAGTTTTCATTTTTTAAAATGTCTGTCTCATCTCCCATCTTGCTTGGATAGGATGGATTCCCAGCTTCTCCAGTAAAATTTAAAAGTCAGGGCTTAAGTTATGGTTTCAATTTACATGTTTAACAATTTTGTGAGAGTAAAAAGAGGTTGGAGAATGCAGGTATAACATTTTACCACAAGAGTTCGGAGGAAGCCTCAAAAATTTTTGGAAATAGAACAAGCATGGTAAAATCAGGTTGCCCTAATTCACTACAGTCCACAATTGGGTTCTGGAGCAATTACTGTACTAAATACAATTCAAGACTGGATTTTAGCGTGGGAAATAGCATGAACTACAGAATAAAACAGGAAAGAATTTAAAGCCTATATGCTAATGCTGGGTAAAACAATTTCTCTTGCTGCACTTTTGGTATTCAAATTTATTAAAATGTAGGTGGTTAATACCGATCGAAAGGATGGTTATGATAATTACAACGATTAAATGAGCCAATAATAAACAAGGATCATCATGCTTTGTAATAACAAAAGCAGCTTGCCTTTATTGAGTCATCACACTTTACGTATTCTACCCTATTTAATACAGGAAACAACCCGAAAGGTTAGTATTACCAATTTACAGATGAGTCACTGAATCCTATGGAGATTAATCGCCTGGTTAGGGGCAGGCGCCAGATCTGAGCCCAAATCCCTGGAGCTTCACGACGCCGGCTTCGGGACGTGTCACAGACAGCCGCTCGTGTGCGTAGTCCCTGCGACTCCACGGCCAGACCTCCGGGGTCGCTCCTTTCTCGCAGGTCTAGAAAGGCGGCTTCCGGGGAGCAACAGGCGAGCGGTCAACCGGCCTCGCGCCGTCCACAGTCCGGCTCCCTCCTCAGTGCCCCTCAGAGGCCAGCCTGAAGCTCAGAAGGGGCGGCGGCTCCGCATTCTCCGCGACCGGGCGCGCGACTGCGCACACAAAGCTCCCAGTTCCCGGGCTGGATGCCCCAGACAGGCCTGTGACACCCCTGACCGGGGCTTGGCCTGCTCTACTGGCCGGCCGCGCAGAGGCCAGGCCCCGTCCTGTGTAGCTCCCGCGGAACGGGAAGCCTCGAGTCCCCGCCGCGCTGGGCTGCCACAGAGAAAATGGCGACCCCTGAAAGGAGGTGGGATTAATGAAGCCCAGAAGTCTTCCCACGGCCCGCTCTGGACTACCATCCCCCTCACTGCCAACTCATGTCATATGACGTAAGGAGGTTGGCTTTCTCTAAGGGCCTGAGTGTTGCTGCTGGCATTTGTAGGCAGGCAGCCTAATCCTTCCTCTCCTTACTCATACTGATAGCTGATCACAACTGGCAACTCGCAATCAACTACCCTGTGGTGGTGCAATGAATATTAGTAAATTAAAGAAAGTACTTGAAACTAAGTACATTAGACCATTCAAAGAATAATACCCTGTAACAGCTGGCTTTATCTTAGGAATGCTAGCTTTTGAAGTTATTCAAACAATACGAAAAATATTCAATAGACGAAATTTTGTATAAGCTAAATCAATACCAGTGCCACACATTCTGAAACCAGAAAAGCCGGTGTTGGTGCTGCCTGTCACCTACCAGACCCAATAAGTAGAAAAAGGGATTGAATCTTTACGGGCGTTTTATTCAGATGGCCAGCCACCTGAGAAGATGGTGGATTTGTACCCTCACAGACATTCTTACATTTCCTTTCAAGCCAGCTTTCTTTTTTGTTTAATTACTTTATTGTTGTTCAATTACAGTTGTCTGCATTCTCTTCCCTCCCCTTCCCCCACCCCCTCCAAACCTTTTTTTAATGGGGGCAAAAGTATAGTAAGGGATTCCAAATTCAGGAAAGAGGTTAATCAGATAAAAGCTGCAGTCTGGCACTTTCCCTAACATCCTTTCATCCACTGACAAGCCATTTTCTTTATCCATGTCCTGGGGGTGGACTGTTTCTCCCTGGAACGCAATGGTTCGGATACCACCTTCATTTCTTATGGTCTCTTCTGGAGCACAAAGGTCAATAGCTTGTGATCTCCTGGAGCCTGTGTGGGCCCTACTTGCTGTTCCTGAAACAATGCATTGACTACTAGGCTTATTAACTATTACATTAAACTAAATTTTCCAACTCTTGAGTCCCTCATCATTCCCCTACTGTTAACTTAAACAATCTTATTTCTATGAGATCTGTGTCATATGGAAGTACTCATTTTGTTGTTGAACGCATATCTTAGTATTAGACTGTCTGTCTAGGAATACATTCCTGGTTTAGGAATACATTTAATTGCAGATCCACAAAAGGGACACTTTGTATGCAACAACAAGCTTTGATAAAGCAAAGCAGTTTTTAGCAGTTGACAAAAGTTGCGCTCTGTCCAGCTGGGGGCTACATTGGTGGTTTTTAAGGAAAACATTTCCCTGTCCTTTAGAGTTACCACAGGTCCCCAGTTATAAATATACGAGTAGTTATTTTCTTGTTGATATGCTCAAACAGAGTATAATTTCAAAGGTTTTCCAGGGGAGTACAAACACCTGTAAGACATGTAGTGCAACTTTGCTCAACATAAGTTCCTCCTACAAGACAAAATTCAGAGATGTTTAGATTATTTTGCTAAATATACCCAAATATTTTTATCTCATTTGAAGGAACAAGTTCTCCACAACATAGGGTTAAAAAATAAGTAATGAAAAGAATATAAGTCATTTGTTTTTGAAAGGTAGCTTTCAGGTCTTCTTGAAGTTCGGCAGTCCATTATTCCTCTGGTGACTTCTTTACTGTGGTTTGATGAATACAAGGTTTTATTTCTGCCAACTTCACCATGGTGGGGATAGTGAGGAGTATGTCTCAAGGTTTAGTCTACTTTTCTTCTAGTTGGCTTTCGCAAAATCCTGTCATCCAAGTCTTGAGTAGCACCTTATCTCCAGGTTCAAGGAATGTAGCCATACCTATGGGGGAGAGGTCTCTAATACAAGCAAGGTCATAAGTTACAGCTAAGTGCTGACTTAAATGTTATAAATAGTTCTTTACCTTCACTTCTTGATCTATATACATATCTTCCACCCCAATCATAACCTGAAATCGTTGCCTGTACACAATTTCATAAGGACCCAACTGAATCCCACTTTGAGGAGCCATCCTTATCCTGAGCAGGGCAATAGGCAAAGCTTGATCCCAATGGAGATGAGTTTCTTCACACAGTTTGGCTATATTTTTCTTCAAAGTGTGATTCATCTTCTCTACCTTCCCAGAAGCCTGAGGTCTCCATGCCATGTGGAGTCTCCACTTGATTCCTAAAATTTACTAACCTCCTGTGTAATTTCTGAAATAAAAGCAGGTCCATTATCACTCTGGATGGTGCCAGGGAGGCCAAAATGAGGGATTATTTCCTTCAGTAAAGCTTTCACTGCCTCCAAGGATTTCTCCATTCTAGTGGTATAAGCTTCTATCCATACTGAAAAAGATGTCAACAAAGACTAACAAATATTTCCACTCTCAGACCCTTGGCATCTGAGTAAAGTCTATTTGCCAGTCCTCAAGTGGACACAGTCCTTGGTTTTGCTTTCTTTCTCTCCTTTGATGGGGATCTGTCTTGGGGTTGTTCTTCTGGCACATAACACATCCAGCATTACTTTTCCTATGGCTTTAGAAATTCCAGGACCTGTGAGCCACAGTTTGACATAGGTGGTTAATGAGTCTCTCCCACAGTGTGTGGCCTCATGTGAATGCTTCATGACTGGCTCTACTAAATGTTCAGGAAAATAGTATAGCTCCTTTTTTATTCTTTTTCCATACACTACCAAGACCTTCTTCATCAAAACCCCAACCCTTACCGTCAAATTGTGACAAGTCCAGAACAGGTACCCAGGGCATTATAAACATTCCTTTAGCAGTCTCTTTTGCTGCCCATTCAGCTGGATTGCTTCCTCTAGCCATTTTAGTGTCCTCTTTCTGATGTCCCCAGCAGTGCGTAACTGTCACCTGTAAAGGTACCTGAACAGCCTCTAATAATTTTAAAATTTCTGCTGTAGACTTAATCTTTTTATTTGGAGGTTAACAGTACTTTTCTTCCCAAATGAAACCATGTGCATGCAAAATCAGGAAAGCTTACCTTGAGTCAATACACACATTTACTCTCTTTCCATGCAACAATTCCAGTGCCTCATCAATGCAATCAGTTCACCTTTATGAGCAGAGGTTCCTGGTGGCAAGGCCTTGGCCTCCATTAATCCTAGAAGAGTAACAACTGCATACCCAGCCTTTGTCCGTAAAACTGCTGCCATCCATATAACTATTGTTTCCTTTGCCCATATAACTGCTTCCATCTGTATAGAGAATCCAGTCTGCTTCTTCTAAAGGATGATCCTGTAAACCAATTCTGCTAGAATACACTTCACTAGTTATTTCAGCACACTCGTGTATTAGTGCAGCCGAGTCAGGCTCCAGGAGAAGAGAGGCAGGATTTAATTTACTTACAGTTTTGAGGGAGACGTTGGGATTGTTGAGAAGAATGGCTTGGTGCCTGCCCATTCTTCCAGCAGTGAGCCACATATTTCCCTTTTTCTCCAGCAGGCTCAACACTTGCTGGGGCACATAACTGGTATAGGCTGTCCCAAGGAAACCTTTTCAGCTTCCTGCAAGAGCTCGCTGGTGGCTGCCACTCTCAAGCAGGCTCAGGGAGTGAGTGCCACCCTCACTCCTGGCACTTCTCGTCGTTTATCACATTTGATTGAATCGTTGCACTTTCTGGTTCAGGTTAAAATCTCAGGTTACGACTTACGTTGTTTGGTAAAGTTTTGTTTCTGAGTTACAGAGCTCGGTCTGAAAAAATGACATCCGATTTGGTTTGCGTACCCTTTGTTTGAAGGAGCTCTGTTTGGAAAAGGACATCTTTTGATTTGGTTTGAGTACCCGTTGTTTGGAGCTCCATCTGGTAGAATGGGGGAATAAGCCCCCATTTCAGGAAACAGGCCTTTGGGACCAGTCCTGGCTAATTTGTCAACTTATGAGCATATAACGAGAGTGAATGTGGTTTATTGTTATACTGTTCAGCTTGTGTATTGTATAATTTAGACTCAGGAGAACGCTGGTCACTAAATAGGTCTTTAAATTATTGTATGATACTGTAACTAGAGTTGTTTTGTCAAAAACCAGGGAAGTGGGACAAAATGCCTTACCTAGAAGGTTTTTTTTCAGTTTACATGATAAAGATGCAGAATTAAAAGAAAATAAGCGAATGGTTCAGAGAAGAGGGAATTTGCATGTGAAAGATAGGAGCTCAGAGGAGGGGGACCAGGAAAATCTAGATATTATGACCCTGCAAGCTGGTCAGAGTTCTCATAGCCCCAAAGGATCTACTTGGCTGAGGGGACTGGGGAAAGTAGGCTTGAACTGGCATCACCATCTCGAACTGGTCAGGGAACCAAATTCAGTGGAGGAAAAGCCCCTACTGGGGCAGGGCAATATCCTTTGCGGAGACTTCCAATGGGAATAGGGCCAGAGGGCCAGCCCGCTGGACATTATTGGGCACATACTCCATTTCTACATCAGAGCTGTTAAACTGGAAAAGTTCAAGCCCTTCTTATAGAGATGATCCTACTAAAATGACTGATTAGGTTGCTTCAGTTTTTGCCACTCATCATCCCAACACACAAACCTTATTGAATTCTTTGCTTACAGGGGATATGCGGAGGCTTAGTATTGGATAAGGCAAATGAAGAAGCTTGGAGGTCACACCAAGAAAATCTAGATGGGGCTCTGGGCCCTCCCAGGGCAATACCTCTAACTGAGCCCAACCTGAGACCCTAATGGGGTTGGCCTTCCTCTCTTAGAGCTTTATAAGAGATGCCTCCTTGAGGGAATGGGGAAAGGCATCCCTGAGCAGAAAAGTCTGAGTATGGTACAAGCAGTGCTACAAAAGTCCACAGAGGACTCCTTACAACACCAGGAAACAGTTAAGAAGATTCCTGGGGATGGTAAGCTACCGCTGCATTTGAATTCCAAACTTTGGGCTCATTGCTAAACCACTGTATGAGGCTCTAAAGGGACCGGGATATAGTCCTTTAGAGTGGACAAAGGAGTGCACTCAGGCTTTTGAGTCCCTCAAGGTGCACCTGGCTTCTGCATCAGCCTTGGGGCTTCCAAACCTGCTGAAACCCTTTCAATAATGTATACATGAGAGACAGGGCATTACCCTAGGATTCCTCACCCAAATGCTTAGTGACATTTGCAGCCCATCACATAATTGTCAAGGAAATTAGATCACACTGTCCAGGGGTGGTCAACATGCTTGAAAGTGGCAGCCACCAGTGAGCTCTTGCAGGAAGCTGAAAAGGTTTCCTTGGGACAGCCTATACCAGTTGTGTGCCCCAGCAAGTGTTGAGCCTGCTGGAGCAAAAGGGAAATATGTGGCTCACTGCTGGAAGAATGGGCAGGCACCAAGCCATTCTTCTCGACAATCCCAACGTCTCCCTCAAAACTGTAAGTAAGTTAAATCCTGCCTCTCTTCTCCTGGAGCCTGACTCAGCTGCACTAATACACGACTGTGCTGAAATAACTAATGAAGTGTGTCCTAGCAGAATTGATTTATAGGACCATCCTTTAGAAAAAGCAGACTGGACTGTATAGATGGAAACAGTTATATGGACAAAAGAAACAGAAAGGCTGGGTATGCAGTTGTGACTCTTCCAGGATTAGTGGAGGCCAAGGACTTGCCACCAGGGACCTCTGCTCAGAAATCTGAACTTATTACATTGACATAAGGGAGTTCATATTTTCACGTATGGGGAATTGTAGCCCTGGACTTCCACGCATGTCAAAGGGCAAGGTCCCTTGTGTGATAAAGCCCAAGTTGGCATACGTGGACCCATGTTCGTGGAAACAGAATTTCCTGTAGGGGAATCTGGCTAACATATCTCTTAGATTTACAACCTTGCTGAAAACTACCCCCTTCCTGGATTAAAGGATTTATGCTAATGCATGTCCGGGCTCTTCCTGACCAAATGTTTACAGATCAACCCAAGACTGTTGTCCTTCCATTTGCATATCTCTCCCTTTTGATGTACCTTCCTGGTCCTGTCTACCACCGGACCTGAATCTATGCATAAGTTAGTGAAAACCATTCTGATGCTCTGTGCCCAAAATCTTCAATAAAAATCCCTGGACCCAAGGCTTGAGGTTCTCTCCCAGAGGATGAGGGAGGAGTCATGTGGTCCCGGTCTAGCCTCTTAGTCCAGCGTGTCTGTGGGTGAGATTTATTTACACGCATTCAGTCGCGGTTGACATGAGTCCTGTGGGTCAGGATTCGCCACATTGACGAGGGTACTAGAATTGTTGCGTGAAAAGAGAGTGAATGTGTGTATCCACTCGAGGTAAGCTTTCCTCTGTTTGAGCATATTAAAAAGAAAATTACTTACTCTGATATTTATAACTGAGAACCAGTGGTGACTATAAAGGACAGGGAAATATTTTAATTGAAAGTCACTAATGTAGCCACAGCTAGAGAGTGTGCAACTTTTGTTAACAGTACTAAAAACTGTTTTATGCTCTCAGCAGGTATGAAGATGAATTGCAACACCACCACTGATATATCTTATGCATTGCCAACAGGATGGTTTCTAATATGTGGAATGACTGTTTATTCCTATGTTCCAGCAAACAGTTCTGAGGGACCATGCTCTCTGGGAAGACTGACAGTGTTTTTGCCTCAGAAGCCCCACCTGACCCAGGTTCGACAAGAGCTCTCCCTTACACATGATTGTAACAGTGACTTATACCTTTTTAGCCCTGCTGAATATGTGTCTTTAACCATATTCGTAATGCCAGCCATGGTAACCTATTTGAATGTAGAAATAAACAGATTAGCCTACGCTATGGCAAAAGCTTTGAACGCCACCTCATAAGCCATCAGTGCCATTAGTCAAGAACTAGGACGAGTCTAGAGAAACAGTATTAGAAAACTGTGCAGCTATAGACTACCTTCTTTTAAGGCATAACCTTGGATGTGAAGTAGTAAAGGACTCTTCTGTTTTAACCTAAATGATAGTTCACAGCTCACAGAGCATAAAGTAAAACAAGTAAATGATGTAGTGTCCAAGATAAAACAAAGAGAGCGATTCTTTGGTATTGACTTGTCTAAACTAACCTCCTGGCTGCCTAGTATACCTAATCTTTGAGAGGCATTTATTGTTTTTATCCTTGTCATTTTCTTTAGTATCATAGCTTATCGTTGCATACAATGTGCCCCTTATATGAGTCTGCAATGAGGTGTGTCTCTAAACCCCCACCAGGAAGTCTAATGCTAAGTTACATGCCCAACAAAAAAATGAATACTTCCATAGGAAGCTGATCTCATAGAAATAAGAGAGTTTAATACGAGCAGTGGGGAATTATAGGGGACTTAAGAGTTGGCAAATTTTAGTTTAAGGTAAATAGTTATAAGCCTAACAAGTAATGTGTATGTTAAAGCTTTTGTTTCAGATACTACAGATAGATAACGCCCATCCTCGCTCCTGGGAAAATAGCTGACCTCCTGGGGCACTGCTAGAGATTACCATCTGGGGACAAGTGGAGGCATCCAGGCCACTGTGTTCCAGGGAGAGACAGACAACCACCAGTCCCTGGGAACAGCTAACTGCTCAGGACAGGAATGTCATTGCTGTTTCTTTCCCTAATCTTCCCTGAACTTCAAAACCCCTCATCTCATCTTGTTTATTCCCTGCTATAAATATCTGGGCCTGGAAAGAAAAGACAAGGTGGTTCTTTTGGGTGCAAACCCACCATCTTCTCAGGTCGCCAGCTGTCTGAATAAAGCACCCATAAAGATTCAATCACTGTCATTGCTTATTGGGTTTGGTAGTGACGGGTAGCCAGAAAACACTGGCGTCTTTTCTGTTTTCATACTGAGTGGATTCAAATCATGTCCCTTCTCTTCCCTCTCTGTTGGCCTGGGGGCTGCCCTGATGCAGACCCCACACTTGCACAGGGTTCGTGTGTTGTGGTTGCTGTGACGAACAAATGTACACAGACTACAGAAGTCCTGTGGATAAAAAGGGACTGCATGGCCACTCTCTAAGTGAGAGAGAGGGCCAAAAGAGTACTGATCCCTGCCTGGACAGGCCTTTATTACTTTTCTGGGTACATTATATCGAGGATGGTCCTCATTTACTATACAGAGGTTCATTGTTGGTGATTACCTTTTACAGATAACAAAGGAAAGAATATTGCTAATTACTTCAAAGAGAAGGATGTTACAGATCCAGGGGAAAAATGGTTGAACTGGTTACACTCCATACTTGAGAGGCTTAGCACAGACTTTAGGAAGTTACTTTAGAGATATGCAGTAAACATTTGTTGCCTCAATCCAGGGTGAAGGAGTTTTAGCAAAAGCAAGTCTCATAGCAGCCTAGGTACAATGCAGGCCTGATTTCCCCACAGGAAAACCTGTCTGTGGATGCGGGTCCTGCGTGCTGAAACTCGTGTTCCACTGTAACAGAGAGCAGCCAAGAAATGGGCCCAAATAGGGATTTGTAATAGGGTCCAGAACTCAAGGTGTCCAGGAAATATTAGAAAAATATATATAGGATGTCCTTGCCCCCAAGAGTCCAAACTGTGGAGGATTGGACTCCTGGAGCAGGGCAATGCAGAGCTGTTTGGTATGGCAGCAGCTTTGCAGCTAACCTCTGGCATGGTCATTTAACATATCTGTAACCTTTAACTGGTTTCATAGATATGTTAAATAGCTGTGGCCATGCTTTGAGCCAGGGAGATGGAAGTGACTGCCACCCAAGATGTAACTGGGAGGTAACTCCTCCTGGACACAGCACCTGTGTGAGAACTTGGAGATGCTTGGCTCCATACCATGGGGCCACACCTGCCCACAGCTACCATGGCAGCCAAGAAAAACTGAAAGAATATGGAGTGCTGGCAGGTGTAGCTGATTGAAGGAGGAGTCAGAAATGGGGCTGCAGAGGAAGATTGATGTGGGAATTTAAACCAGGCATGGCAGCCATAAGTCTCTCTGGACCACGAGGCTTTGGAGGAGTGGGGTCCCCTCGGCCTGAGAGACAGAGAGAGAGGACCATGTGGCTTTGGGTGGCTCCTTTTGCCACACGGAAGCAGGCCTAGGAAGCAGGAGAGACTTTACCTGGAAGAAAAGGGGTGAAAGGACTCTTGCTGGTGGGCCATGAGAAGGTGCCGCATGGATTTGGATTAACTGGAGATCGGGGTGGCGACACAGTGGATGGTGTTGGAACCGAGGGTCTGCCTGAATCATGGACTTCTACTTCTTTTCCTGAGATACGGTACCCTGGACTGGGCAGAGGGGAGAAGGAAGGACTATGAGTGTTTGTGGGTATTCTAGAGAACTCTAGTATTTTAAAGGAGACATTAAGTCATTACTCCAAGACCGTATAACTTTTAAATAAATAATTCCTTTCCTTTTCACCAGTCTCTGGCATTGAGAGACATCTTTCCATTGGCGGCGAGCATAACGAACCTAGTGCAGGGTTGGGATCTCGTTGAGTGTTCCCGGCCCTTGCTCTGTAACACCATTGGCCTTTCCGAGTGGGAGGTGGGCTACATTTCCCATGCCATGCGAAATGGTTCCCTATACTGCGCCCTTTGGGGCATCTCTTTTCCTCTATTGAAAGTCTTTCTGGGCACTGTTACCTCTCTGAGCCCATGCTGCCCCTCTTTGATCAATCTGTAAGGTGCTGTGAGTGGGAGCAAATCGTACCCCACTCTTCCCTCTTTGCTGGTCCGGCTACTGCAGCACGAGGATTCTATGTGTGAGAGGTTCCTGTACACACAATGTCTCTGTGTGCCAGAGGTCTTGCACAGTGGCTGACATCCTCTTTTGAGACTAGTCCCCTTGGATGCATCCTGCCTTTCCTAACAGGTGCCCAGCTTTCTATACAGACCGACTCTGACCAGTCCAGAGTTATCTTGGTCCTGGCCAGTCGTGGTCCATCTCTTTTCTAAACTCCAGATGTCACCTGTCTCCCAGATCTGTCTGGTACTATCCCAGCTGGCGACCAACACATTAGCCAGGGTATGCCACTGGCTGTGTGTCTCTTACTGCCTCTTTGTCTTCCCAGTGACTTTAAGAGACTGGGTCTCTCCTGGTGCAGGTCTGTGACTTCCCTGCTCTGGGAAAAGAGGAAGCTACTAAGTTACAATCACTGACCCAACTCTCCTCTAGTGCTCCGTGGCAGCTGTGGTCTCTGGAGCATGCCTTGGGGACCTTCCCATTGACCTACACTGTGACAGGAATCCCACTCATCTGCGTGACCGTGGGTCCCGGGAAGAGAATTCCCATGTCTGAGCTTGCTCCGTGGGAAGACACTCCCGTGAGGGCCAGCGTGAAATCATGCTCTTGAGAAGGGGGTTCTTTGAGGGGAAATTGAATTATTGAATTACCTCACAGGAACTTGCTACCTTGCTGAGACCCTTCCCCCT
>PVJI01026188.1:0-19146 GCA_004026765.1 Micronycteris hirsuta
GTGGCTTAGAATTCCAGCTTAAATAGTCTCTGCAACAAAGGACAATAGATTTGTCAAGAAATTGGAGGAAACAGAATACAGTTTTAGGAGGCAAACTATGGGAAGGTAAACACACGGGGGGAACTAATGAAGTAAAATTTGCAGATTCCTCTGGTGCCATCTCTGGGCTAAGAATCTATTTCCTGTGAAAGGAGAGTTTATATCCTGCCTGTTTATCACCTGGTAGAAAGGTGAGGGTAGAGACAGCTTTTCCTGCATTTGCTGCTTCTCAATTGCCTTCAGCTCAAAATAATTTTTATATCAAAGAGGCATATTTTGGTATGAGATGTTCTGGTTTCCTTCACGTGGTATAAGGGATTTTGAAGATTTTATTAAGTTAAGGATTTTGGGATGGGAAGATTACTCTGGATTATCCGAGTTGGCCCAATGTAGTGACTACAAGGTTCCTCATAAGAAGGAGGCAGGGGGATCAGTCAGAAGAAGAACATGTGACAGCAGAAGAATGGGGGTCAGCATCAGAGAGAGAGTTGAAGATACTGTGATGCTGAACTTGAGGATGGAGGAAGGAGCCATGAGCCAAAGAATGCAAGAAGTCTCTAGAAGTTAGAAAAGGCAAGGAAGTAGATTCTCCCCAGAGCCTCTAGAGGGAGCATGGCCCTGCTATCGCCTGGATTTTACTCCTGTGAGACCCATTTCAGACTTCTGACCTTCAGAACTGTAAGTTAGGACGTTTGTGTTGTAATTTTTTAGAGCAGCCATAGGACACTAAAGCAGGCAGGGCTGGTGTTGTAGAAAGAACACCGTCCACAAGTACTCCAGATATTTGGATTCCTTTCCTGCCTTCTGCCTCTTACTGACTATGGACATTCAGACAAGATGTGGAACGTCTCAAGCTCTGCAGCCTCTTCTGTGAAAAGGAACCATTACAGCCATTGCATTGGAGGGCGGGACTGGGCTGATGGCCTCAGCCACTTCACCGAGGCAGTCCCTGCCGGGCCTTGGTCCTGCGGCTCAGCTCAGCCCAGCTCAGCACTTGCAACGTGGAACCACGGTTCCCGCTCTTCCAAGCTGAGCCTGAGACCTCTCACGTTGTCTTGGGTTCTTTCATCAAAAGCTGAAGTTATCGTGTTTCTTTCTTTACTTATCTTAGGTACTTTTCAAAATCAGGAATTATTATTTCTTAGATTGGGATTTAAAAATGTAACAATTAAAATAAAGAGTGAGACATAAATTTCCTGACCCCAAGAGACTGAAACACCAAAGAGTTCTTCTGCTGATGACTCCTTCTGTACTCAGAATTGCACAGTGTTCAGACATCACCATACTGGCTCAGCCTCTGCTAATGTGATTTATTTTTTCATAAGCTAGATTGGAACATGACTTTCCCTCTCTTGACACCACTTTTGCTGTTTGATGGTGGACACAGAGCACTTTCCCCACATTGGCCATCTTTTTCAAAATGGGGAGATGTTCCAGATAGACCTTATGTGATTACACCTAGAACAAATATAATCGGCAGTGGTGGCACCCAAGGATCAGTCCTTGACATGTATGCCATATTTATGCCCGGCCCCGCTTTGGTCTTAGCAGTAATATTAACCAGCAAACTTGAAAGATTTTTATGTTAGAGGTCATGGCAATTATGCAGACATTATTTTTCCAAATAATGTTGTTTTTTTTTAAGATTTTATTTGTTTATTTTTAGAGAGAGGAAAAGGGAGAAAGAGAGGGAGAGAAATATCAACATGTGGTTTCCTCTCATGTGACCCCTACTGGGGGCCTGGCCTGCAACCCAGGCATGTGCCCTAACTGGGAATCGAACAGGTGACCCTTTGGTTCCCAGTCCAACACTCAATCCACTGAGCCACATCAGCGAAGGCCTAAATACTGTTTTGTTTGTTTATTGATTGCAGTAATGTGTACCTGGTCTTTCTGAGAAAGGTGCACACAATCTTGGTTGGACTTTGGTACAATTGTTAACAGCTACATTTGTTACATTTCTCTTTTTTCCCAAGAGAAAAGAAAAAATTCTCATGTTAAGGGAATTTGACCATGAGCCTTTAAACCAGTACTCTAAAAAGTTTATTAAATTTTTTGGGTGACATTGCTTAAAAAAATTGTATAGGTTTCATAGAATTGAATGTTGTTTAGCAATAAAAATGAATAAATTACATGCAACAAGATGTATTTTCACAAACATTTATGTGGAATATGTAAAGCATATTCCACATAAAAAATTCCTACAAAATATATATTATATTAAATCCAAAACTGGGTAAAACTAACAGATAGAAATAAAAATCAGGATAGTGCTTAATTTGGTGAGAAGTATCAGTAACTGGCAGAGATCTCAAGGAGAAACTTTTTTTCTGGTAATATACAATTTATTAATGTTTTCTATATGCATGTTGTATTTTAATAAAAAGAAAAAAAATTATAGGTTTCAAGTGTACAATTCTATAATACATTGTTTGTACATTGCATTGTGTGTTCACCACCCAAAGTCAAGTTTCCTTCCATCACCATGTATTTGACCCCCTTTACCCTCTTTTACCTTCCCCCACCCCCCTTTCCTTCTGGTAACCACCATACTGTTGTGCCCATGAGTTTTCGTTTGTTTTTCTTCTTTCTTCATTTGTTGCTTTCAGTTTTATGTCCCATAGATGAGTAACATCATACAGTTCTTGACTTTTTGGGTCTGACTTATTTTTCTTAGCATGATAGTCTCCAAATGGCGGCATTACATGTTTTCTTATGGCTGAGGAGAATTCCATTGTATTTCTGTATCACATCCTTATCCATTCATCTATTGAAGGACACTTTGGCTGTTTTCATGTTTTGGCCACCATGAATAATACTGCAATGAGCATAGGAGTACATATATTTTTACAAATAAATGTTTTCAAAATTTTGGGGTAGATACCCAGAAGAGGGATTGCTGGGTCATATGGTAGCTCTATTCTTTGAGGAACCTCACTGTTTCCCATAGTGACTGTGCCAGTTTACATTCCCACAAGCAGAGAATGAGGGTTTCTTTTTCTTCACAACCCTTCCACACCCGTTATTTCTTGTCTTGTGGATGATGGCCATTCTAACGTGTGTGAGGTGGTATCTCATTGTGGTTTTGATTTGCATTTCCCTAAACCAGGACTTCTTAACTGGGGGAGGAAATGTGATTTTGCCCCTGGGGACTTGTATCAACATCTGTAGATATTTTTGATGATCACAGCTGGAGGAAAGTGCTGTGAGAATCTAGTATGCAGAGGCCAGAGATGTCGCTAAACATCTTACCACCGGCAAGCCCCACGCAACAAAGAATCCTGGGCCTGACACGTCAGTAGTGCAGCTGAGAAGTGCAGCTCTGGACCAGTGTTTCTCAGACTTCAGTGTCCTATCCCCGATGGATAGAAATGTCTTCAACACATCACAGTTGTTTAATTAATATTAGTAAATATGTGTTGAAAACATGGATGGATAGTTAGAGGGATGAGGCAATGAGTGATGGAGCAGGCAGCCAGGAGAACTCATCATTCCCATACATATCTCTGAGTAATCTTAAAGGCATACATTCACGGAAAAACTGAATTTCCTCTCAACAAGCCAGAAACTTGCCAAAACTCTTTCCCAGGGAACCCCAGGCATCCTTAGGTTAAAAATGACCTCGTTTCTCTGATGTCTCACACTGTCCGTTCTGACACAGGGTGAGGGTTCAATGACTAGTTGTTTTGGGTGGTTACCTAGGCCAGGTGTGTGTTCGACAGATACAGTGGGGAAAATGTGGAGGCACTAACCCAGGACCCATACCTGATCCAATCAAATTTATGTGTGTGTTGGTAGCAGGAAGGAGGGAAGAAGTGGAGAACCAGAAGAGGTTTTTAGAGGAAAGCTAGATCAGAATGAATTTCTCAGAGTAGACCGCTGGGGAAAAGACATCCACCAGTGGGGAGAGCTGGATGCTTGTGTAGTTTGTGAGCTTCATAAACCAGAGATTTATTAGTCCTAGTGGGCAAGTCATTTCCCTTGTCCTTATTCTTGGCTCTCTGGGCTTCTATTTTTTATCTTCTGTCTGCCACCCCTCCACACACAGATATCTAAGCCAAGTCAAAATTTGGAATTTGATCCAGAAGTGTCTTTATTTCCCAAGATGGTCTTTGTGCTCTTGGAAGCATTTTGCTTAGGATGCTGACACATCTCTGCTGCCTTCTGAGAGCTGGTTGTGCAGGCAAAAGGGAGAAAAGAACGGGGAGAGCAGGATGCAGGAAAGTGGGTAAAGAGAGACGAGTCAGCCAAGGCCATGAGAACTGGGCTGGAGAACTTCTCTGTCGATAGGACAAGGATTTATTCGGATGTCATTGTCAAAAGAACTCCTGACAACAGCACTCCCCTGTGAGAAGGTGCGCTGTGAACGGATGTGTCAACACTGTTGATTCAGGTGTGGTCACTGCACTTCGGCTGCGCGTTCCTCAGTAAGCTAGTGTGGGCCCCTGGCTGCCTGGGCCGTACCCTGAACCACAGTTACACAGCCGTCTCCTCCTGGCAGAGACTGGGGAGTGGGACACTGACTTTGGGAGTCAGGTCTTTGAGGAAGCAGTTCATCAAGCTGTTCTAATTTTTAGAACTTGTGATGTGTTACCTCACATGGCAAAAGGGGTTTTGCAGAAGTGATTAAGTTAATGAGATGCGATCATCCGGGCAGGCCCAAGCTAATCACATGGCCCCTTAAAATTGGAGAACATTTTCCAGCTGAGTTACAGCAGCAACAGAAAACAGATTTACTGGCTCACCACAGAGGCCTCAATAACTTGAAGCAAATCCTTAGATAGGCATGAAGTAGTCAATCATCATTCATTAACTTGAACTTGTGAAGCAGCATGAAGCCTGGAACTGTAGAATGACTTCTTTAGGTTCTCACCTCTGGCACCCAGACCTTTGTCAGATGAAGTCCTTGCAGAATGCTCAGCCCCGCTCTCCTTTCTGTTGGCGGCCCTGGGCACTCCGACTTTGACTACAGGAGTGGTAGATATGCCACTCAGGCCACATGCAAAGCTATGCCTCCTTCTCATGTGCTTACAACTCACTGGTAGAAAATCCTAGAGGGAGAAGCCCTTTCCCTACAGTGTTTAACCTGCTCAAAGGTGATTGATGAAGATTGTTTGATGGGCTATTTACAGCCCTTTTCTAGTTCTTGCCCTTATCTAGGAGAATAGGGTGAGGTGTGGAATCGGATACATAAGGAATATGGAATTTTAACTCTGGCTTTCACTCACTCGGTGACTTACCATAGGTTAGCAAATCTCTTGGAGTCTCAGTTTCCACATACTTATGGCAGAAATAATACTTCCTTGAGTTGTCTCAAAGACAGGAAAACCTAAAAGTTATTAGCATACACTGATGGTCAGTGGGTGGTAGCCCCCTTCTCATCTCAGGTGCAACACTATCAACAGAGAGTCCAGGCTTCTGTTTACTTTGAAGGGTTGATTACAGGCAGGTGATGCAACATAACATTTGTTCTTACTTTCTATTTGTTGTTCTTTTTCTTAAGACATTAAGATGATTTGCATCACTATCATGTTTTCAAGTTGACAGTCTGTCGTTCTGGATGTTTAGTTCAAAATTGCCCGTGTAACATGGATAATTTTGTGATTTAAAGATCGAGATGGGTATAGGAATAAGGCAGGGGTATAGAAGAGGTCAAAATAAAATGAAATACTATCTTAATAACAAGATAAAATAACTAGAATGACAGTGCTCTAGATGGTTATTGTGACAGACAGATTATTATTCTGGCCTCAGGAGCAGCTGTTGAGCCACCCACCTCTGTCCACTGTGAGCAAACACATCAGGGTTTATGACACTGGCAGCTGACAAATGGCCTCTGGGGTATGGTGGTGGGGAGGGCACATTGAAATCTTACTGTCACAGTGTCACTCTGCTTGTTTCCACATACTCTAAGCCTTTGGTTCTCAAAGCTCAAGAATGCATAAAAGTCAACTGGCGGGTACCTGTTGAAATTTAGACTTCTGGGCCTCGCCCTGCTGATTGATTTGGTAGATCTGAAGCGGGGCCAGGAATCTGCATTTAATTAACCACTACAGCTGTTTCTGACACTGGTTGCCACCCAAGTCGTGTTTCAGGGAGGTCAAGTTCATGCAGGAGCTCATCACTCACTGGCTATTTATTTATTTATTTATTATTTTATCCTCACCCGAGGACATTTTTATTTTATTGCTTTTAGAGAGAAGGAGGGAGAGAGAAAGAGAGAGAGACAGAAACATTGATTGGTTGACTTCTTGTACGTGCCCCAACCAGGGATTGAACTCGGTTATGTGCCCTGAATGGGTATTGAACCTGAGACCTTTCTATCCAAAGGTCGATGCTCCAACAAACTGAGTGACACCGGCCAGGGCCACTGGCTACTTACTGAGTGCTAACTAGGTGCAGAGCATTATAGCAGACATGGCCCTTGCTCACTAATTGTTTAACATTGAGAGGAAATGTAAGACTTGTATACAGACAAGATAATAGCTGATGGCTCTCCAGGTTAGATTCAGATTTTTCCTGCTTCCTTGTTCCCATTTTACTTTGTGCAAGCCTCACACTGGTTTAGAATAATTTGTGCACTCATCTCTCTACACATTGCATACTCCCTGAGAACATGTGAACTTCATTATTGACCTATAGCAATTTCGTTCCATCATCTTTTTGTTTTTTTTTTTTTTTTGGCTTCATAGGGTAGGCTTTCCTCTCATTTTATTTTTGGTTTGTTCCATCATCTTTTATTATCCTGTAACTTTGGTTTTGACCATGACTCCAGCCCTGGCACCTGTGGCAATCTCTTGCTTGAGGTACTATATGTTAGGAAATGGATTATCTCTATAGGACTTGTCAAACAGGCTCTGTTATGTTACTGCTGCCATAACCATTCCCTTTGTCTTATGTTCATCTCGATGACCTGGAAGAGAGATAGCAAAGATCCCACATACGCCACTAGCTTTGGTTCTCATAGCAGGTGGTACATGCCTGATGCTAGTGGTCATGTGGGCGGGGTGACAAGGTGAGTCTCATTGGGAAATACTCTATGACACAAGTTTAGACGGGGAGGTAGGATATTCAAAAGGGTGTGGTCTCTAGGTACACATTTATGTAGACATGTGACATTTGCAGGCTTATCCGCTCAACCTTATTCTGCGAGTGATGAGCATATTGGTTTAGTCTCCCAGAGGAAGAGCTTTACGGTTAGGCCAGTTAGTATCTGCTTTTCCTTCTTGGGACCAGAACCACTGTAAATTCTTGGAAGAAGAACTGAATTGAACTTGACATTAAGGAAAGTGTGAAGGTAAGGATAGTTTAAGAAAACTCTTTCAAAACAGTTGAAATTTGGGAAAGTGCTGGTATGAAATGATGGAGAATCAAAAAAAAAATGAAGGCTACATGTGCTTGTATATGCTTTGCTTTGAGTGTTAAGGAAAACAGTAAAGTGAAGCTCAATAAATAGTTCAAACTGGGTATTGGATTTCCAAATGTGTCTTGAAATATGAGTCATTAATTAAGATTTAGGAATACTTTATTTTACTGATGGCTCAAGGTGAAATTTAAGTTTTCTCCCATAATATTCATTTTATATTTGTATATAGTTGAGATTCCACCAGGAAAACTAGAATGTTTTTCTCTGGGCTACTTTCCTTTGTCTGTGCACAGGCCTAGTGTGTGGTTTATATGACTGTAACCACTGAGAATTAACACCTAACACCTGATTTAGATCTTGGGATTTACCCAATATCATCTCTTAAGTGCTTCAGTTTTAAAATAGTTCCCTTTTGGCTGCTCTGTGTGTGTGTGTGTGTGTGTGTGTGTGTGCGCGCGCGTGTTTAAGGGGGGCAGTCAGGAAAAAAGGGCCAATGCGGGTGTCAGGAGTTCTATCCCATCTTTAGCCCAGAGGATGATGTTTGGTGTCATTAGGAGCAGAGGGGTTTGGAGCGGGGAGGAGTATGAATTTCGAGATTGAATTGCAGCTAGAAGCCAGTGATTGAATCTTGCACCCATTTAAGCCTGAGTGAACCACGTTCCCTTTGTGAGATTATAAGGGGTGAGATCAGGCAGGGAGGATGTTGAGAAAGGACCTTTTTGTTTCCTTTCCTGGAGGTTTTCCCTGGGGTTTCTGCCGGCTGCCAGGCGGCATGCTCTCCTCTGTGTCTGAGGGAAGCCCTTTCTTCTTTCAAGGGGAATGTGTCTGTTCTTTGGATTAAGATCTAATCAAACTCAGGAGCACTTGGCTTATACAAGTAGTAAGTTGTAGCTGAGGGGAATAGTGAAACAGGGGATAAAAAATAGACTTATGGATAATGGTGTTCTAGGAGATGACACTGAAGTGAAATGTGAGGATCTAGGCAGCTCTTTCTCGCCACATTGAAAATGAAGTAAAATGAATGTTACTTGCAGTGCCAGAGCAACTGGGTTTGCTGGGTCAGGCAAATACAGCAGGCCTGCTCTGACTTTGTTTTGTTGGGGTCATTTAAACAGAAAATGATGCGAACCATCAGATTGTTTTAGATTAAAAGGCTTAAGATACAGAAGTTTTGTAACTGAAGTAGAAACAGGGACCCATTTTTCCCCTCCCATTCCAATCACTTCCTATCCCTCTTTAAAAACCTTCAACCACTCCCCAGTGCCCCCCTGTCCCGTCCCAGTGGCTGAGATAGGTTCACTCAGCTCTTGGGGCAGCAGGAACCTGTTAGCTGGCCCTGGAGGTGGCTTAGGAAGATATCTGGCCTACAGCTGCATGTTTAGGAAGGGTTTAATGTTATTTAATTTTTCACGTTATCATCCACTTAGGTATATATTTTATGAGTGTGTTGAAAGTATTTACTAGGTAAATCTAAACATTTAAAAACAGCCACGGTTTTTGTAACCCTGTTTTGGCATTTTCTTCCTTTTGTAATATACAGGAGCCTCAAAAAATGGAGGCGCCTACCCTCTGAGAGGCCCCAGGTGCTCACTGCACACAGTACAGGGATGAATGCAGAGGCTAGTGAAGAGGACACACCTTCCATAATGGTCACATAAGGAATTCATTAGAGTGAGAAGTGGGTACCTGGATAAGGAATAAGAGGGCCTCTCTCGTGTGTGGCTGTCAGGGAGGATTCTCCAAGCAGATAGAATGAAGGGGGGGCTAGGGGAAGTTGCCAAATTTGCGGCAGGAGAGGGTAAGGCAGTAGAAATAATAGGTCTCAATAACCAATCATTGGTTTTCAGGGATATAGGTGAACTCTAGGATAATTTTCATATTTTGAATTTGAGCAAGTGAGTGAAGGGTGGTGTTAACCAAAATGGTTAACTGGGGAGAGATATTTTCTGGTGGTGGGTGAGTGGGCACTATGATTGGTTCAGTTTTGGGGTATGTTGACTATGAGTGCGCTTTGAGACATCAGAATGGAGATATTTTTAAAATATTGATCATGTATTATGAGAAAGGGTTAGTTATACTCTTGTTAATTTAGAGCTTCATAGTATATAAGTCACTACCCCAGTCCAAGGGGGAATAGAAAGAAAGGTTTATGGTCCCTGCTTTCAAAAAGCCTATTTTCTAACTGCAGTTAAGAAATTAAATAACCACAGGAGATTCCAGTAACCCTCTGAGACAACAGCAGAAGAAATGTTCTAGACTGGACATGAATAATGGTCAAGAAAATTATATAGATGCTTCTTGCTTCTAAGCAGTTAATACCTAACTTTTTAACCTAAATACCTAAAATTTTTCATCTGGGTTTATTTTTGTTTTACTTTGGCAGTTTGAGGTGGGTTGAGAATGACGTAAGCTTACTTAGTACTACTACGGGTTAGTTGCTTTGGAGTAACTCACTTTAGTTTTACGAGGTATGCACTGTTATTTGTCCAATTTTATAGAAGGGAGAAGTGAGGCACTGAAAGGTTAAATAACTTGCCTTCAGTCACATAGCTAGTAAATGATAAAGTTGGGATTCATATCTAGTTAGTCTAAATCTCGGTTTTTAAAAATCTTATTGTTTTTACTACATATATCCCCTGTTATGTAAGTTATTTGAAAACTTTTTAGGGGCTGAAATTTATTTAATCATTCCCCTAATTTTGGAGATATATATTATGTTTAATTTGGTGCCCATATTTCCAATTATATTTTTAGGATAAATTCCTGGAAGTAGGTTCCTTGTACCAAGGAATATAATACCTGTAAGGCTCCTTAAAACATATATTTTTTTTCCACAGAAGTTCAGATAACTTACAGTGTGAATGTATTTTTCAGTCCCACACAGTAGCACTTTTCAATTCCATAGGGTTGCCTAAACCAAGACAAACAGGAGAACTCAGTGGCACCATGATAAAGATGGTGGTTGGGATAATGAATCACAGCATGCGGGAGCAGGAAGGAACCCCAGGTATTATCTAGGCCACCTCTTTCTTTTATTAAGAGCTAAGGCTCAAACAGGTTAAAGATATGCCCCAAACCATACCGCTGATTAGAATCAGAGTTAGAACAAGAATCTGCACTTAGCACTATGTGACAATATGGAGTCAGAGTCCCTTGGATGGTTTCCAGGGCTGTGCTGAAATGTCACGTAGGGTTTTGAGTATTTTGTCATATGAGTCAGTTTCACAGTTCCCCCTTGAAACTTCATGGCTGCATGAGAAGGATGTGGAAGTAGCCCAAAGGGGTCTGCCCTGAATTGAGGGGCCCGATACCCACCCGCGGAGATAAAGAACTCTGCTGGGCCAGGGGAACACTGAAGTCTCCTTTCATAGTGAGATCTACAAGGATGATTCTGAACTTTTTCTTCAATATTTCATTGATGGCACCATATATTTGAATAAAGGGCTGCTCACATTAATTTAAAACTTACATAATTCAAGACTCTTTCTGTAGCACTGACCAAGAATGGAAGACATTTCTGTTTGTTATCGCTCCAACATGCAGCAATTGTGTAAATAGAATTTTCAATTGATTTGGCTTCGTAGCTGCCTGGGTTACCCGCTGGGTTAAGCTGTTAAACATCAAAGTTTCAATGACCTGGCACAATCAAAGTTTGTTTCTTGCAAAATCTGAAACAGGCTGGTTAGTTGTCCTCTATGTTGCAGACACGCCATGTCAAACTTGGCAAGACCGGGAAAGAGAGTGAAGGGAGTCAGGTAGGCTGCTAACTGACTCAGCCTGAAAGAGGTAAATGCCACAGTCCATTGGCCAGAACCAGGAACGCGGTTCTGACCGAACGGGAGGAGAGGCTGGGAGGAGTGTGAGTAGGAGCACACAGATAGTTGATGGGCCCTAATAGTCTTTTGCAAACATTTAATTCTTGATATTTTGAATTACCTACTTAAAAAAATTTGTAGGCAATTTCATATCATTTCAAGTTTTAAACATAAAAGTAAAACTTTAATATTATTTTTCTTCAAATATGCATGAAAATCCTTTTGGGCTTCCTGTTAAAAACAATGAAATGTTTGCTTAATAGTTGTGAGATCTGGGTAAGTCATTTAACTTCTCCCAGCCTGTATGCCAGTTGAAAATGGGAATTGGTCTGTCATCCATGGGTATGTTGTAAAAATGAGGTGAAAGATCTCATGTAGGACACTGGGCCCAGTGCCTTGAACAAGGTAGGTGTTCAAAGACTGTGAATTTTTTTCTTCCTGCTTTTGATATTGTAGTGGATCTACTACTGTTAGCAGTAATGCCATTTTTTCATTCCTCAGACAGTGGTGTATCCAGTCATCAGAAGAGAGAGAATAAATGACATTTTGGCTAAGTTCTGGAAATAAGATCTCTCCATCTTCTATACGTTCTTATCTTGCAGACATGGGGAGTTTCAAAGGCCACGCCCTCCCTGGAGCCTTCTTCTACATCATGGGCATTTGGTGGGCTCTAAAGAGTGTTCTGAAGTATGCCTGCAAAAGGCACAAGCGGACTTCCTACCTCGGTTCCAAAGCATTGTTCCATCGAATAGATATTGCGGAGGGAATCGTGGTAATCTTCATGGCTTTAACTGGTGAGTGGACTATTTCCGTATTCTGTTTTCTCCTTTAAGGTATTATCCCATGCAAAGAGAAGATTTAATATCAAATCAAGAAATTGCTAAAATGGAATTTTTATTTGAAAATATATCTGAACATATATTCTCATTGTAATTGCTATCTTATATAGTTATTAGAAAGTGATACTTCACATTTATACAAAGGTTTGTTCCTTGATGAATTAGTCATGGTAATTAACTTTCCTATCTACAAGGTTGATTTCCTTTATACAATAGGCTGGAGCCTCTGAAATAATTTTATGCCAGTTATTCTGATTCCTGAAAGAGTAAACTCCATCAGAAACCATTTTTCAAAATAACACCCAAATAATCAAGTGATTATGGGAAGGCTTCAGTACTAACCATCGGTAATAGGCTATGCAGAGGGTTAGGCTGAAGAGGACTTGCCTCACACACTCATCCTTTTGTGTCATCTCTAAACTAGAGAGGGAAGTTCGGTCAGGTGACTTCCAAGGTCTTTCCATGGACTGTAAGATTCTGTGAAAGTGTTATGTGTTTTTAGAATTTCCCTTCAGTCTCTCCTTTATGAAGGGCAAAACTTCCTAATGGTCCTTTGGATTTCTTCATGCCTAATTCATGGCTGTAGGTCTTTGCTCTGGGCATCATATTCCAAGGCAACCACTTCCCAAGGGAGAAATTTCGATGCCAATTTTTTTAGATTAACAAATAAAGCAGCATGTTTAAGAAAGTTTAACTGTCTGTGTAGCTGACTAGACCATAGGCTGTGTCTGACTGTGCTTTCTCAGTTACTTTAATTGGGGAAAAGCTGAACTCTGGCAATTTTATGCTGAACCAAGCACAGCTCCCTATTTTGTGGCAGCTGCCCAGAGATACTGTGTATAGGAATAAAGTAATCATCCTCTGTGGGAGTGATCTTCCACATCCTCAGGACCCTGAATCATTCGGGGTTTATTTAGTCATTAGATTAAAATAGGAATTAAGATAATCGGTGAAACTGGTCATGGAACTAAGATCTTCAGCTTTAAAGCTCTGAAATAACTTTTTGACTAAATGAATTATCTTTGATTGAAAGTGATTATCCAAAGTAATATTTGAATCTCTAAAAGAAGCTCAAACCACGAGTGCTCAGCTGTTAGGGAACAGCCCAGGAAGAGGAATTGGTGTCACGAAAGGACCCTAGACTGGACTAAGCAGCGAGCTAATCCTCCTGCATCTTCCTGCTTTGTCGGTAAAGTCATGAAGAGAGTTGCTAAGACTTTAATGTGTTCTTCTACAGGTATGCTCGGGGAACAGTTTATTGTTGGAGGGCCCCACCTGTCTTTGTACGACTATAAAAAAGGCCAGTGGGTCCAACTGCTGGGCTGGCATCACACCACCATGTACTTTTTCTTTGGGCTGCTGGGTGTGGCAAACATCTTATGTTCTATCATCAGTTCAATTCCGGCCTCTTTAAGCAAGTTAATGTTGTCGAATGCCTTATTTGTGGAGGGTAAGTATGAGTGAGTATTTTCCTGAACCTTACCCTATTATTGCATAGTTGTCTAGCCCTTTATAATATATTTTTTTAGTGTCCTGATATAGCCTTGATCCATAGGGTTATCAGTTTGGGCCATGTTGAGCTACATGATATCCTAGGCAGATGCTAAAGATTTTTCCTCCCTGCTGACTCATTTAGTGAAACTGAACATGCACAATCATTCAAACTGCTTTGTTCACATTTCCCAATGGTCTTAAAGAACCAGCTGTCATCGTTCTTTATGTCTGGGTTATCCTGGAGATTATCATTATTTCTGTTTTTAAAAGTGGTAGGGAAAAATGGAGACAATTGTACTTGAACAACAATAAAAAAAAAAAGAAAGAAGAAAAGCTGACATCTCAAAAAAAAAAAGTGAAACTGAGCTCAGAATAGTGATACATGAATATCCTGAAATGAGATGACAGAGCAGAGTAGCTTCTACCACCTCCTAACTAGCCTTTTAAATATCGATACAGTAACACTCCACCATTACACAGTAAGTAGGGTACCAAGTATTCAGTCACATAAAAATATGAGGTCCTGTTTTTGAGAGATTAATGAAGAACAACATTTTTTGTTCAGTTGGTCTCCCTGTTGCTATATGGGGAAACACTGAAAACAAGTGTTTACTGATTTGTTTTCATTTACCGTTATTTGTAAGGAATAGATAAATTGTGGAACTGAAAAAGCCCCAAATTACCAGGAGGCAGTCATGTCCTCACTGTCCACCTTGCCTCCCACATGTGAAGCTGAGAACTTTGCCAAACTCTCTTTGAGAAGAAGGGCTAGATAAGAGGTGGGCACCAACAACCAAGGGTCTGAATCACCGAGTGTTATAATATTTTACATAAACATCTTTTCTTTTTCACCTAAATGAAAAAGAGAATAAAGCTGTACTTTTTCCGTGGGATTAAAAAATGTAGTTAGCTTCTGCCTCTTCGGAGCTTCCAGAGCGTCTTATGATTTATGTATATATGTGCTTCCTCCAATGGACCGAACCCCGTAAGGTGAGGTTTTGTCCTCCTTCCTCTGTGTCCTCGCCCTGACTGCTGGTCCCCACACCTGCCATGGTTATTATTCATCCTCCTGCATAGGAGATGCTTGGAAATAGTTAGTTGAATGTGTCATGTGTTAGAGGAAAGAATAAAGGCTGGGCAAGAGAAAAGGAGCATCAGATTTCAAAGATTCCATCCTAAAGAGGTAGCAATGACTCCTAAAATGCCATTATTGTGAGAAGCTGGGAAGCAGCGGGCACCAGATGTTTTGGACAAATGTGCGTATGAGTAAAGTTCTTTGGAAGATGGGGAGAGGAAAGAGGGAGAGAGAGAGATTTCATTAAAGAAGACACACAATTTTTCTCCATCAGCTTTTATTTTCTACAACCACACTCACGGCCGGGAAATACTGGACATCTTTGTGCACCAGCTACTGGTCTTGATCATCTTTTTGGGAGGCCTGTTGGCTTTCCTGGAGTTCTTCATACGCCACAATGTAATTTTGGAGCTTCTGCGCTCAAGCTTTATCCTGCTTCAGGGGAGCTGGTTCTGGCAGGTGAGTTGGAGCCTCCAGTCAATATACCTAGTGTCTTCACCTGTAACCTCCTCTCTTTGTTTGGTGGGGTACTTTGCTCCAGAACCCAGAGACTTCCTTCTGACGAGCTGCTGCAGTGAGAACATGGGCCTTTGACAGCAGCCCCGGTAGGAGCAATGAGAGAGCAGTGGGGAAGGGAGTGGGGCGTGTGCATCTTCATCACACCCTGTGTGGGAATCCGAGCTGGTGCTTTGAGTGGGAAGCAGTTCCTGATGCTAAAGCAACTTTCAGATTAATGGGTAATAAGCTCGAGAAATATATGAAAGGCAGGGAACAGAGGAAACTGTTACTTAATGAGAAACGATTATGTGCCAGCCACTGTTCAGGACTGTCACTCACACGTTGTTTCATTATGTCTTCACAATGCCTTGTAAGTTAGGTGTTAATGAAGAGACCCAGTTACTTGCCCAGGGTCACACAGTAGTGGAACTAGAATCTAAATGTGGGTGTCTGACCGCAAATCCCAGGTTCTTTACGTTTTACTCTGTCAAATCCCTAACCTTGATGTGTTGTTGAAAAGCTGTATTCAGAGAACATGTATTTTATAGAGGATTGGAAATCATAACCCAATATCTATCTATAGATGGAAAGAATGGGGTGAAAAGTAAATGTAATTTAATCAGTAAAGACTTCTTAGAAGTGATTTTTAGTCCCCAGATAGCAGGGATTTGAGACCATGCGGTTATTTCGGGGACTTTAATTCACACGAGGAAGGAGAAGAAGACATTGGCAGGCCCCGGGAGGGAAACGCCAAACCGGGCTAGGAAACGTGAGGTTTCAGCACGTACAGGAGTAGAAGGCTGCTGGAGCAGAGATTAGTGAAGAGGGGCTAAATTTAAAGGCTATATTGAAGAAAAAAAATAAAGAACAAATAAAACATGTCCTATAATGTGATAAAACTGATAATTGGTGTATTTAACTAGTTTACAGAGTTGTTTTTTTTTAGATTATTTACCATCTGCTGGGATCCTAAATGCAGTGGAATATAAAACATTATTATGCATTCTAGATCTCCTGGTTGGGATGTTTTACCATGTGCATGTGTTATCACCTATTCACAAATAAAAATAAAGTTAGATTTTAAAACAGGTAACTTCTGGTCAAGATGATACAGTGAGTTTATACTTCAGTGTATTGCCTGTTTCAAACACATAAGAATGACAGATAAAATATCAAAAATACTTATAAAATAAAAAAGAAATTAAAATAAATAAACAAAAAATAAAGTAAAAAATACCTAGCTTCAATTAAACAGTGTGCACTAAAGCAGAGCACGCCCCCTGTGGGCCAAACGCAGAATAGACTCGCAGCAGGAGGAGCGCAGGGATGCGGGCCTGCAGGCTCCAGGCTGACAGCAGACACTGAGGGTTGGTTATTTGGCTCCAGTGGAATTAAAAGAAAAAAAAAGGGTTCCTCTTAGCGTGAGGGATAATGCCAGGCTTTTGGAACACTTTAACTGTATTGTTTACATATTCTATATTCCTTAAAAAATTTTTTCAATTACATTAGTTGATGTTCTATATTAATTTGTTTTAATATCAGGTGTATAGTATAGTGGTTAGACAATCATATGCTTAACAAAGTGATCCCCCTGATATTTTCAGTTCCCACCTAGCACCATACATAGTTCTTACAATATTATTGACTATATTACCTATTCTGTACTCTACATCCCGTGACTATTCTGTAAAGGCCAGTCTGTACCTCTCAATCCCTTCATCCCATCTCACTTTTTGATAGAGGTCTGTTTAAATTTTATATTATAGTTGTGGGTTTGTGAATTTCTCCTTATTTTCAGTTTTTGCTTTAATGTTATTAGACTATATTCTCTCTTTTTTTTTTTAGTTTTTTTGAATTGAATGCTCCTTTATTTTCAATCCTTCTTTTTCATAGATACACTTAAGGCTATAGATTTTCTTCTACATACTATTGTAGTTGCTTCCCGTAAGATTTGATATATGATAGTTCATTCTTGGGCAGTTCTGAATGTTGCATTTTCCATGTGCTTTCCTCTTTATTTAATTTTTAAAAAAGATTTTATTTATTTATTTTTAGGGAGAAGGGAAGGGAAGGAGAAAGAGAGGGAGAGAAACATCAATATGTAGTTGCCTCTCACACATCCCCTACTGGGGACCTGGCCCACAACCCAGTGGGGTTGTGCCCTAACAGGGAATTGAACTGGCGACCCTTTGTTTTGCAGCCCATGTTCAATCCACTCCTCTTTAATATATGAATTATTTATGAGTGTACTCTTAAGTTTCCAGAAATATTCTTTTTCTTCTTCCTATTCATTTCCAACTTAATTGCTTTGAGCTGGAGAATATATTCTCGTTGAAATGTGTTGAGACTTCCTTTGGTACCTTGCCCAATGTCAGTGGCAGCAAATGTTCCACGTATGTAAAAAGAAAGTATATTCTGTTTTGGAGGGGTTGGGATTCTATATATATTTACTACATCAAGTTTGTTAAGGAAATAAATATTCAAAAATGAAGCTAGAAAGTAAAAACAAAAGGAAAACTAAAAGAGTTAAAGAAAAAAAAATAAAGTGCAGAATTAAACTAATTAGTGTACCATTAATAATTAATTAAAGATTTGAGAGAGGAAGGTGCAGACTATCACAACTGAGAGCTGACTGGTTTAATGTTGCCCCTTTGGGCAGAGAAATAATGTTTTCTTATTTCCCCCAAAACTTTTCTGAGGAAGAACTATGAGATTGAAGTCTTTGGGCATAAATCTGTGATTATTTAAAATTTTTTCTACTTATCAATATATCTAGACTAGTTTCTTTTTTTTACCTGGTGGCCACACTTAATAATGTATGAAGTCTTAAGGAAAAATGAACATTTAACATCAGGGCAAACACACACTGACAGGAAAGGAAGGTTAGCATAGCACTGCTCCTCACCGTTAGATTCTGCTGAAAGTGAAAGAAAAGTCTGGAGCCTTCGGAGAATTTAATATGCTTCCACGTTTTGTCGCAGTGTGTGGTGTATGCGTGTTTATGGGCAAAACAGTCTCAAGCTAATAATGTTACTGTGATTTGCTTTTCACTGTCTTTTTTCTCTTGCTCCTTCTCTATATATGCTTAAACAAGTGCTTTAAAAATGTAAAGACAGATTAGAGAAAATGCACAGACTCTTATAACATGAGGCTCATAAAGAAAATCAGAAATGAAAGAGAAGTTACTGCAGACATCACAGAGATACAAAGGATCATGCTAGAATACTATGAAAGATTATGTGCCACCAAATTCAATAACCTAAAAGAAATGAGTAAGTTCCTAGAGACATATAACCTTCCTAGACTGAATCATGAAGAACTGGAAAATCTAAATAGGCTGATCAACAGTGAGGAAATTGAAACGAAGCCCATCAAACTGTATACTTTCACTGCATGCTATTTATTGTTTGTCATTTATAGCTCAGTAAAGCTTTTAAAACTATCACCCAACTCTTTCAAAAAACAAAGCAATGCAAAACAAAACAAAACCTTCCCAAAGGTAAAAGTCCAGGATCAAATATCTTCACCAGTGAATTCTACCAAGCATTCACATATTTGATACCTATCCTTCTCAAACGCTTCCAAAAAATTGAAGAAGGGGTAGTACTTCCTAACACACTCTCTAAGACTAACGTAACCCTGATACCCAAACCTGGCATGGATAACACACGCACAAAAGAAAACTGCAGACCAGCATTTCTGATGACCACATATGCAAAAACCCTAAAAAAATACAGGAAATCAAATACAACCATACATTAAGAAAATAATGCATCACGTTCAAGTGTGTTCATTCCAGGGGCTCAAGGATGGTTCAGCACATGCACATTGACCAATGTGATATCCCACATAAACAAAACAAGGGGTAAGAATCGCACGATCTTATCAATACATGCAAAACAAGCATTTGATACATCGATTTATGATTAAAACACTCAATAAAATGGGTGTAGAAGGAAAGTACCTCAACATAATAAAGGTCATATAGGGCAAACCCTCAGTCAATATCATGCTCAATGG
>PVJI01026189.1:0-19335 GCA_004026765.1 Micronycteris hirsuta
GGAGGGATATCAACAGGGGAGTGGTAGGGGGAGAGAGGAGGAAAAGGTGCAGAGAATAAGTAGTAGCATAAATCGTAGGTAGAAAACAGACAGGGGGAGGTTAAGAATAGTATAGGAAATGTAGAATACAAAGAACTTATGTGTATGACCTATGGACAAAAACTAAAGGGCGGGGAATGGGGGTGGGGGTGGAGGGGAAGAAAGGGGGGAAAATGGGACAACTGTAATAGCATAATCAATAAAATATATTTAAAATGTTTGAAAAAAAAAAAGGAAGCCAAGCTAAGGAATTCAGAAGTCGTTGTAAAGGCAATGAGGAATTCAAAGTAGGTTTATTTTTCAGTAAAGCATTGTTAAAATGTAATTCGTGTTTTAGAAAGATAATTATAGGGCTTAGAGGTAAAGAAAGCCTGGAAAGGATACTGACTAGAGACAAAGACTCTTTTGCACTTAATCAATTGTTGCCTGATAAGCAAATGAGATACCCAGTTAAATTAAATTTACATAAACAATGGATTTTCCTTATTATAAATATGTCCCATGCAATATTTTGAGACATACTAAAAATGATTTATTGCTTACCTAAAATTCAAATTTAAGTTAGTATCCTATATTTTATCTGCCATCTGTAATATATTCTGAGGCAGAAAGAAATAATGAGAACCTTAAGAATGGTGCTGGAGTGTACAGATTCAAGAGATACAAGGATATAGGACTGCTTGGATTTAGTGACCAACTAAATATTGAAGGTTTAGGAGGAAAAAAAGAGTCCTGGGTGACTTCCAGGTTTCTATCCCAAGAGATCTATTTGGGGATGGAATAAGTTTTTGGTGTAGAAACAGAGTTTAGATTTGAATGTGTTGGTTTTAAATTAAAGGAAAGATGTCCTAAGACTCTATCTTTCCTACATTATTGGCAATAAAATATTATCTATTTTATTATGAGCTGTAATAAGATATGATTAAATGATATTTCTAGAAACTCTAAGAGAACTTTTTGGTGGTAAATGGTTATAAAGAAACCATTTACATAGTAAGGACAATTTTTCCTTAGATATATGTATTTTGGATGGTTTTGACAAAGGCAATGGAAATCATTAGCCAAGCCATTGCAAATGTATTGGTTTATTTGTTGTTTTGTTTTAATTGTCTTACTTGGAAAAATACCACCACCTTAAGAATATTGTCCATATCAATTATTTTTTTGAAGTTTGTGTTGGTTTATTAAATGTGAAGCTTAGGAAGCAGAGTCATAAAATGTCTGCATCTAATGGCTTTACCTAATTCAGCCTGTTTATCTTTTCCAGGGAGACTCCCGACCTCCTCTTCTTAACCATCTTTCTCAAAATTTATCCATGGATGCTATAGAATGTGGTTATCTGAAATGTAAAACTTTGGAGATACCAAGACAAAAATTTTTAAAAGAATTTCATCCAATTTTATAATATAATAGGAATAACTTTTCAGCAGAGACTTGATCCTAAATTTACGAAATCTCTGGACACTAATTATTCTACAAAAAATGCCCTCTTGTATTTTTATCATTTTAAAATTAGTTGTCTATTTCCAAAGCATTAACTCAGAAAAAGTGGCTGGCAACCCTTGAGACTGTGATTTCTCCTCACTTAAATAAGTAAACATAAGGCTGGACATTGGACATCACTTAACACATACTGGAGATAAGCATTTCTAGTTACTAGTTATACAGATAATGCCAGTTACATTAGATCATTAGCATTTTCAACAGGGATCTGTTGGTTCATAAACCTGAGGATAAACGAAAATGTCCATATCATGTAAATGGACAGACGGTTCCATTAAGGACATACTCTAGTTACACTAGTGCTTCTTATAATGAGCTTGGGTCTTCATAATGCCTGTGCCCTCATTTAAACAATTAGCACAGATTTAAAGTTCATCACTTGAACTTGAGCATTTCAACAAATACTAATTTATACACCACATTACACAGATTTATTTCTGAATGTACAATACTGGGAAAACAGTTGTTGCTTATTTTAATTTAATTAACAGTGAAGGATAAATGACATGAGCAAAGAAATATCAGCCAAAGGGGACCGAGTATGTTTGTTGCAGATCACCTCATTAGCTTATATCCAAAGTATGTTCACCAGAGTGAAAAGCAACCATGTGACTAGATGGGTGACAAAACATCTGTTGTGTTAGCTCCAATAAGGCTACTGGGAGTGGGTAAGGACAAATTGTGTTCTGATTTACTCAGGTTAACTGGAAATAGAGAGACAGTCTGTCATTTGTGGTCTTGTTCCAACCTGGTGCCGTTTCTCCAATGGCAATATAATAATAACAATAATAATAACAACAACTTAGAAGGCAAGGGTTGCCATTTAAAGTTCTGTGCTCTTTTGTGAGTAAATCATTTTAATCTGTTTTGTAATGAGTGTAAATGGCATAGCTGCAAATTGTCAAAAAATGAAATGTCCCTGTTCTTGAAAAAGGATATCCAGGACTGAAAGGACTTTTTATCTTTGGAGGAAATATTTCAATAATTTTAGAAAACAGATCCTTTGTACAAATACCAGCCTACTTGTTCCAGCTATGAGTAAATGATGGAAATGAAAAAAGCTAAGCACATAGTTTTCACGCTGTTGTCCAAAATCACAAGTAAGGGAGACTGTATTTTGTTATTGAGAAGTATTTCAAATAGTTATTTATGCCATCATATACTACCAAGATAGGGTATGATTTTGCCATGGAAAAGTTGACTCCTCATTAACGTACCTTAATAATTTGACAAAGTGGAAAATCACACACACACACACATTTTGTATGTATGTGTGAGACTAAATAAATGAATATAGTTTTAGATGGCCAAAAATTACCACTACCTTTAAAAGAAGAAACTTTTCCATTTGTTCTTATGCATTGGTAAATCATACACTTAATCAATGCCTTAAGGTGTCAATACCTGGCAAGGCACTACTCCTTTGAGAGACTAGATTCTGTGTTTCCAAATGATCAGAAAGCATCATTGATGGAGCTTTCTTCTGTTTTTCCTTTCTGGTGTCAGTATCACTCTGCCAAGATGTGGAAAACTTGGTACTGGTAAATGATTTAGGAGGTAGAAGGACACTATTAACTTCAATGCATTGTGAAACAAAGCTCTTATTTCTGTATTTTTAGCCATACAAATAACTTTATCAGGGTATATAGGCATATCTTGTCCTTAAGTGTAAGCAAAGTATACAATTTTGCTAGTACAAAATTTAACAATTTTGAAAGTGATCCTGAGAAAATTGTTAATCACTTCAGAATGTAACAATTGATTATATATCTAATACCTATAGTATGAACAAGTTTGTTTTTCAAATTTCTAAGTTATGTAATAGTAACAGTAATACACCTTCCCTCTATCCTCTGTCTTTATGATTGAACAGAAACTGAGGGCCTAATACCCTGCCTGCTCAACCTTTTCTATTTGTTCTTTTCAACTAGCTCAGGAAGATTCTAAGACACTTTTGTAAAAATACAACTTAAAATATATTCTTTTTTATTTCATTTAAAAAAAAATTTTACTGTTGTTCAATTACAGTTGTCCCCATTTTTCCCTTATGACTACATTGTGTGTGTATCTGTGTGTGTGAATCACATTTATATTCATTTAAACTGACTTGCTGATATGTTATTATTTACATTAATTCTCTTATCTTGAATTGTAAATGTTTCATGAATTTCACCAGGGTTACTTATATTCACAAAATAAACCAACCGGCATTTGTTCAATATCTTGGGATTTATCCAGCATTAGGTTTAGCGCTGTGAGGGATAAATAAGTCATTTTTACTATAAATGTATAAGACAAATCAGACAGTAGTTGAGATTACTGAGGTCAGTTGATTCTTTAAATGGTGTCTTCAGGGTAGGTTTTATTGAGAAAGTAATTTTTAACAAAAACTTGAATTAGTGAAGAGGTCAGCTTTATATTATCTGTGAGAAGAGTATCCTAGGCAGAGAAAACAGCCCATGCCTAGACCCTTCAGGCAGAGATGTGACTGACTTATTCCAGACAGCAAGGAGACCAGTGTGCCTGGAGTGGAGTGAGCAAGGGAGAGTGTAATAGGTGACGAGGTCAGAGTTCACAGAGGTGGAGCTTCCAGAGGGCCTTGTAAGCTATTTGTCCCAGAGTTGCAAGTAATGAGGCATGAAGTATTCAGACCAAATCAACTTAGATCAGTGTATTCAGAGAGAGGAAATACACTGATTAGCTTGTACTACCTTATGATTTCTGTCCTTGGATATATGGATGGAGTCAGCTTCCTAAGAACAACATGAATTCCCAGACGACTGAAAAAGAATAATAGATGCTGCTAAAATAGTCATAAAGTATCTGCTAAATGGTTGGGAGATTTTAAAATATTTACAGGAAATTGTTTTTAAAATGTATTTAAAAATAAAGTCTCATATTTATCAAAACAAATGTCATCCATCAGCCCCAGCTTTGTGTTAACTGCAAAATAGGCCAATCTTTAATAAAGAAATGTCCTTTAGCTATAGAACTACCCTTTCAAGACAATGTAGTGGCTATTTTCCTGATAGTCATTTCTATGCCCTTTCTAGATTCACTGACCAAATAATAATGTGCAGCTGGATAATTGAGTTGTTGAAGAGAAGATGCTTTGTATTCTACATGTCCATTATGAATAAATGACCTGAAATTTTTTACTCCTTTCATGTAATGGCAACAGATACTCAGATAATTGTGTGAGTTTTTTAACCATTAAAATACACCATCAATCCTTATTGAAAATGTATAGCTGTGGTATTTTAATTTTCTTAATAGAGAAGCTCCAGTAAACAGTAGTAAAGGAGATAGAGGACATGTGCTCTACTTTCATGTATAGCATAGTCCATTTGTGGAAAACAGTAAAATATGATAAGAAACTACTATAAAACAAAATGCATTAGATTAAATGTTAGTAAAATAGAGGAGAATATAAGTAATGACGAGATCATAATGCCTATCTGGCTTCAAATGTGTCCCATAGATAAATGAGGTTGCCTCCTCCCACTTACAGTTCTTACTTAAAGCAGAACACATATGATTTAAGTGGTATTCAAGGAAGATGTAATTATTGGTTGTGCTTATTTTAAGTTTGAAGACCAAAAATCTTTTCTAATTAAGGGTTAAAATTACCTAATTTTGGATTCCTTCCAATAGTTTCCTGGAAATCATCGCACAATTATTTAACAGGAAAGAAATGGAGCTCGTGTTGATTTTTCTTCAAGGAAGACATAAATACACATCACTGCCAAGGTTGACTCTTGACTGTATAACCTGCTTTATTTTGATTTATACACATGTAGTAGAAAAACAAATTAGAGTTAAAGGCCTCAGAAATCTAGGAAAGGTCAGCCAGTGCCAAACGTTAGTTCATTTGTCTTCTGCTGCATGTTTATAAATCAGAAGAAAGGTCATTAAGCCACTTAAGATGGTAAGTAGGGTAAGTAATGAACAAACAAAAAATAACAAATGATCAGTGAACTTCTCATGTAAACTTGAACAATTATATTACAACCGTCAATTCAATATATTGCTTTATTACAGTATTATCTTTGGAAAACATGTCCCAGTGCTAAATGCCCAGTTCATGATTGTTCATACTAGATGTGGGTTGTGACACAAATGAAAATGTAGAAATTTTTTATGTGCTGCATCTTTTATCTTCTTATTTGTCCTCTCCATGTTATGTTTGGAGTTCATTTTGATTATAAGGTCATGGTTACTTCTAAATAATTGCTGTCTTCTTTTCTAGCTTTTATTCTTTTTGAAAAAAATGTACACACACACATTCGATTGAGAGTTTGTTTGCATGGCACTTTATTCTCTAAATGACATGCCAAATATTTTGACCATTTTTTTGCTAAATTTACTTATATATTCAATTTTTAAAAGATCATTTCAGAAAAGTACATAGAAAATTTATTAAATTAAATTTCTGACAGTTACATTGAGCTAAAAGGTGCTTGACCCACTAGTTAGGTCAAAATTATTGAACTGATTGTTTATAGAGACATAGTTTTACCAATTTTAACATTTAAAAGAAATTAAAAATACAACGAAATGGTGTTTTTGTTCTTAATATTATAAAAAATGTTTTCCTTACTTTTTACTACTTTAAAATATAATAGCTATGCAAATTGCATTCATATTTAAAATAGGAATATGATATTACTGATAGAAATCTGGATAAAATGATGAGTACAATGTATTATTATCTTATTTTTAATTCTCCTGTACTGGTTAATTTATCTTCTTTAATAACAGAGACAAGTATTCATTGTAAATTTGATAGGAGAATGCATTTTTAATAGTTGCCTCTCTGAAAATCTGGGCCCCTTTGTTTTAAATGATTAATGTAATTCATATAAAAAGGATGTTAAAGCACAAGGATTTAACTATGTCTTAGCTGAACATAGCATTTTGGAAACTGCATTTAAACTGTTAATTTTATGCATGTGAAAAAAGACAATACATTGTGGATTTATAAATGTTTTGTGGTTATTCAACATATATCCACTGCTTATTTTAACACATTTCATACCACAAAGAAATCTCTAAGACATACGCCAGGGACCGCAGGTTTTTGGACAGACTGCACGTTAATTAAATTATCTCGTGATGCGGTCCTTAACAGATGGTGCACGAAACATGAGAAAACTCGTGAGCAGTACGAAAAGCATTAAGACAGCTGAGCTCTGATTAGAATGAGTAGGCTCTATTGGCAATTTGTTCGACTATGAAATCTGAGAGTCACTGTACTTCAGTAGATATTATTTCTTTTGAAATATCTTTTCCTAGGATGGTGGGAGGACTGGAAAGAAAAAAAGATATGCTTTGTAACAAACCAAGCATATGTGATTAAAAAATCTTTCCTGATAACAACTATTTCTAACAAATTTAATTAACTGGTCTGTAAATGTAAAATGAAATATTTGAGATTGAATCAATAATCAAAAACTTCCCAACAAACAAAAGTCTAGGACCAGATAGTTTCACTAGTGAATTCTACCAAACATTTAAAGAAAAATTAATGCTAATTCTTATCAAACTTTTCCAAAATATTGAAGAGGAGGAAAGACTTCCAAACTCATTTTACATAGCCAGCATTGTCCTGATACCTCTGGTAGGCTGACTCCGGAGTAGATGCTTCAAACCATTATAAGACACTAATTTTTACCAAGGAAAAAATGGACAGTATACACACATTAGATTGGAAGTGCTCATTAATTTTGTAGTTTCTAAGTTAGGTATGATATTAATGCATGCTCATATATACAACTAGTTACATGTTTTAATAAATTCATCTTATTTTAGGAAAAATTTATTTTGGACCATCTATTAAGTATAAACAACTATTAGTTTAATGCTAATTTAGACCAAATAAATTTGAAGTTTTAAATAGGCTAGATGTTTAAAAAAACTGAAAATAGGTGTAAAACAAACCTCCAAGGATCTGTGAAAACAACACTGACTCTGACAATAAATAGGATCTAAAATCAGGATTTTCTACTTACTATCTATGTGGCATTGAGTGTGGATCCTAGCCTTTCCAAGACACTCTAAAACAGTCATTGTAATAGTGCCCACCCTTTTCAATATTACATATGTGAGAAAGTATCTATTGCCACAATTACTGGTCATTGTTAATTACCTCCTTCAAGCACTTATTAGTACAATTTATGCTTTAGGCATTCTTTACCTACTTAGGCCAATTAAAATGGCTTTAGCATTTTGTTACTATTCATCTTCATACAAAAATTAACATGTCATTTATAAACAAGGATGATCACATTATCTGGTACTTGACAAATTCTAAGACATCTCTCAATATTATTTAGCTCATATAAGTTTTATATAAATATACAAGAAATTCTATATTGAAACAAACTGTTGAAAATAATATAGTCATTTAAATGGATTCTTAAAAGAAACAAAAAAAGAATTTATTCTCACTTTTTATTTTATTTCACTTTTAGTTTTTTTTTTATCCTCACCTGAGGATTTTTTTCATTGCTTTCAGAGGGAGAAGAAAGGGAGGGAGAGAAACATCAATGTGAGAGAGAAACATCTATTGGTTGACTCTCATATGCACCTGGATCAAGGATTGTGCAAGCTCAGACCAGGGATGGAATCTGCAACCCACGTATGTGTCCTGATGGAGAATGGAGCCAGCAACTTTTTGGTAACAGGATGATGCTCCAACCAACTGAACCACACTTGCCAGGGCTCATTCTTTTTACATTTATTCAGTTCTCTACAATAACATCCAGTGATTGCAGCACCAGCAACTAGCTTAAATAATATAAATGCTCCTGATTAGATAGTTACTTGTTTTGAGGACTGAAAAAAAGGAAAGAGAGCGAATAAAATATAGCACAATTTAAGAGAAGAGATATCATTGTCTATGGCTATCTTGAGTTATTAAGAGAATTTTTAATATTTCTTTTTTATTCGTACTTATATTCTTTTTTTAAAAGATTTTATTTATTTATTTTTAGAGAGAGGGGAAGGGAAGGAGAAAGAGAGGGAGAGAAACAGGAATGTATGATTGCATCTCACACGGCCCTCACTGGGGACCTGGCCCGCAACCCAGGCATGTGCCCTGACTGGGAGTCGAACTGGGACCCTCTGGTTCCCAGCCCGCGCTCAGTCCACTGAGCTACACTAGCCAGGGCCCTACTTATATTCTTAATGCAAGTCCATAAGAACTGTTTTCTCACCATTTTGTTTGACCAATGCCAAAGAATCAATAAGCTAGGCATTTGCAGGAAAAATAAATGATTCCTTCACTTACTTGGCTGATGATTAAAAAAAAAAACAACACACACAGTGGGAAACCTGGAATAACCTTTATATGCTAGGATGTTCCAGGTAAAACAAGCATTATGAATGACCTTTAAGTATAATCATGGGAATCTCATTGCATAGATAAAGCTAATACAAAGAACTATGCAATGAGCCGCATATATTAATATCATTCTATTTACTATGAAAATATTGTACCCTACCTTTAATGGTTAGCAATTATTGATACAAAAGATTTCACAAAGAGCAACACTCCAACTACTTAAATATTGTAGAACTGACTATATATTTTGCTTTTTTGGAAATAGATCATCTAGAAGTTTATACCATTTTAAGTGTAAAAGATCACTTTGATTCTTACATGACTGGGCTAACAGTGATGTTTGGACATTATAGTAGGTAGAAACAATTTTAATTTTAAGAGAAGATCCAAAAACACTGTGTCATATGTTAGTCTACACAAATAACAAGCCATTTCATATTGTTTGCTGCAGTAGCTTCTTCGTTGACTAAATACAGTCAAGCTGGCATTTCTATGATTCTATTGTTCTTTCCCCTAAGGTTGCAAAAATATTGCCATAGCTCCACTCACCCTATATATGTCCTAACCTATCAGTATGTTTGTTTATCCAGAACACTTTAATTGGCCCTTAGGTACAAGTAAGACTGGGATTAAAAAGTATGTACCTTTTACCTCATATAGATTACAGGTAAGTAGGGTATAAAGATTTTGGAAATGGATATTGGGATCAGCTGACCTACAATTTCTGCAGAGGTACATTTTTAATGGAGGTCTATATTGTTCAGAGAAGTTATGTTCTCTCTATTGGACCTGCTCATACAATGTGGTTGATACTATGGATAACAACAACTAAGTTTTCCCATTAAATGATTCGTATATACATTACAAGAGAAATATTGTGTTAGGTAGAACACTTGCTTCACTCAATTTGTAATTTATTTTTTAAAGACTTTATTGATTTATTCCTAGAGAGAGGGAAAGGGAGGAAAAGTGGGAGAGAAACATCAATGTGTGGTTGCGTCTCCATGCCCCTGGCTGGGGACCTGTTCCGCAACCCAGGCATGTGCCCTGACTGGGAATTGAACCAGTGACCCTTTGGTTCACAGGCCAGCACTCAATCCATCAAGCCACACCAGCCAGGGCCAATTTGTAATTTCTTTTTATTCTTGTGTTTAAATTGAGTTTCAACAAACAACATGAGATGCTTTATATGTATTTGCTTTATGAATAGATAAAATATAATGTTCTTGACTTAGTATCTTCCTTAGAATTGTTGCAATTTTAGTATTATTTCAATTATAATTGATAAATTAGATGAAACCTGTGAATAAGACAGATTATGGAAGTTTTAGTAAAAACAATTCAGTAAATTCTTTTTTTAATTACTTTATTGTTGTTGAATTACAGTTGTCTGCATTTTCTTCCTTCCCCTCCTCCCCACCCCACTCAACTTCACCCCCCTCCTTTGCTTCCACCCTCCCCCTTTGTTTTGTCCATGTGTCCTTTGTAGTAGCTCCTGAAAACCCTTCTCTCTACAATCCCCTCAGTAAATTCTTAATAAAAGTACAGACGCAGACACATGAAAATAGATTTTAAATTAGAACATGCCATTGCTGAAAGAAATTTAACTCATCATTAAGGTTCCCTATGCTTACAAATCTAACTATGCATTAGAAACCCCTGAGATTATCAAAACAAACTTCATGGCTCTACTTCAGTCAGACTGAATCAAAATAGGGATTGATAGGGTGTCAATATATCTCTATTGTCAACAACTCACTAGATGGTTCTTTTGCATTGGTTTTCAGATTTACATTTAATAACAAGTATACAATCTAATGCCATACACCTTTTAAAATATCCTTTTTATTATTTAGAATATAGTAAACTGAAAGTAAGAGTAATGAACAATTACTAATAAGATAGAGTTCAAATGAATTTCATCGGTAAAGTTGATTAGAAATAAAGAAAAACTTTGTACTGGGAAAATTGGAGCTCTAAATATTTCAAGGTATATAATCTGACACACACTTGTAAGACTTAAGAGGAAAAATATTAAAAGAAACAGAAATGTACTTAAAGAAATTAAAAGTGTAGAAAGCTTTGATTTTCAGTTCATTGAAATTCAATTAGGTCACTTATCTGGGAAGAAATTTCAGTTCAAGATTCTCAAAAAGTTCAAGTTCTCCTTGAGATTCAGTGCTACACAGCTACTGTTCATCAGACAGCTGAGCTAGCTGATGGGTTAATTAATCACATCAGCCCAACTGGAACACAACAGTTTCAAATTATTCAATGGAATGTTGTCACAGCCAATGATTTCTTATTCTATATGTTGATGGAAGATAGTTCATCATTAATGAACACTGGGCTCCAAAACTTGGTAAGTGCTCTCTTATAGACAAAAAAGATTAAATTTCCTTCCCAAATTTCTAAATTCCCCTTCATGAGAAAGCATTAAACTCAGAAATATGTTAGTAACAAGAAAATATATAGTGACAATTTAGTTACAAATAGAATACATTTTAGTTCTCCAGAATAAATTAATTGACAATAATTTCAAAATTATTGAAATCTATTTTAAATTTGAATTATTTTCAGAGTCTTTTCACCCTACATATACTGTTTTTTTTTAGATTTTATTTATTTATTTTTTAGAGAGAGGAGAAGGGAGGGAGAAAGAGAAGGAGAGAAACAGCAATGTATGGTTGCCTCTCACACGGCCCTCACTGGGGACCTGGCCCGCAACCCAGGCATGTGCCCCAACTGGGAATCGAACCGGGACCCTCAGGTTCCCAGCCCACGCTCAATCCACTGAGCTACACCAGCCGGGCTCATATACTGTTTTTTTAACAACAAATGTGAAAATAAACTTTCAGAGTTTAATAATCTGGAATACTAATTAGGACAATACTTATTTGTTCACCTTGCCAGGTACAAATGCTATGCCACATGGTATCAAAATATGTTGTTATTTCAAATGATATAATAATATTAGCTTTTATAATATTGAATATAATGTTTTGGTTTTTTAAAGATTTTATTTATTTTTAGAGAGAGGAGAAGGGAGGGAGAAAGAGCAATGTATGGTTGCCTCTCACATGGCCCTCACTGGGGACCTGGCCTGCAACCCAGGCATGTGCCCCGACTGGGAATCGAACCAGGACCCTCTGGTTCCCAGCCCACACTCAATCCACTGAGCTACACCAGCTGGGCTGAAAATAATGTTTAAAGCTTATCCAGCTGTGTAGTGGACTAACATCTATCTTTTTAATCATTTTTTGTGTCTTATGCAGACTATCAGATAGTTCAAGCTTTATTCTAATTTTGTATTCATTAGGTCTCCTTAATATAGGTAAATAGGAAAAAATAGTAAGTCAACATTCCACCAAATCATCTCTGCAAAAATCTGTATATATATATATATATTTATTCTTATAAAGTTTTTTTAATTCTAGTACTTATATAATAAAACAGCAATAGTAATAAGCATAGTAAAATTATTAATATTTAGAAAATTTTTTTTTATTTACCAGGTACTTTATCATGTCAAATTATGACATGAATTTAGACAGACCTAGTTTTAGTGTGTTTATTACCTTTAGAATTTTATCAATGTCTCTAAGCCTCAGTATCCTTATCTGTAAAATAGGTATAATGACAACTGGCCCAAAAGGTGGTGGTAAATAAATGTGGAAATGAATGAAAAGTGCACGTAGTAGGACTTCAGGTCAAGATGGAGGCATAGGTAGACATGCTTTGCCTTCTCATGCAACCACAAAAAGAATTACAACTAAATCTCAAAACAAATAACACCCATAATTGCCAGAAAACTTAGCTGTATGGAAGTCCAACAATCAAATATTTAAAGAAGCATTCAATATTTAATGAATATTTTAATATTCATCCATACAAGTAGGAAGTACAGAGAAGCAGAGACGTGGCAGAGAGGTGAGGAGACATGGTGTGGCATGGAGAGGCAGGCCAGATGGAACAACTCAGGGTTCCAGAGCAGGGAATATAAGTCCCCATTACTTCTGCCTGTAAAAATCAGTGTGGGTTGCAGTGGCAGAAGAAACTCCAGATTTTCAGGAAACTTGGCTTAACCTTACATGGTCTTAAAACACACACAAAGCCACCCACTCTGGGGCTCACCACCAGGGCAACAACTGGAAGGGCACCACTCACATATGAGGAGTGGAGAAAGTGCCTGAAAACAGAGTGCCAAGAAAATGCCCAGAAGCCTGGCAGCAGCACAGTCCCCTCTCCAAGCTCCCCGCCCCAGAGCCAAAAAGCAGTGAGACAGATTGCCCCATGCTGGTGATTACCTAAGGCTCCACCCTACACAATTTATAGGTACATTTAGATGGATTCAAAGCAGCTCTACCTAATACATAGAAACAAACACAGGGAGGCTGCCAAATGGAGGAGACAACAAAATATGGCCCAAATGAAAGAACAGAACAAAAACCCAGATAAAGAACTAAATGAAGCAGAGATAACTAACCTATCAGATGCAGAGTTCAAAACTGTTCATCAGGATGCTCAAAGAATTCATTGAGTATGGCAACAACATAGAGGAGGAAATGAAGTTTACACTAAATGAAATAAAGAAAAATCTATAGGGAACCAGTAGTGAAGAGAAGAAATCCAGGATTCAAATCAATGATTTGGAATATAAGGAAGAAAAAAAAAAAGCATTGAACTGGAACAGAAAGAATAAACAAGGATTCAAAAAAACAAACAAACAAACAAATGAGAATAGTATAAGAAGACTCTGGGACATCTCCAAACATGCCAACATCTAAATCATAGGGTTTCCTGAAAGAGAAGAAGGAGAGTAAGAAATTGAAAATTTATTTGAAAAAATAATGAAAGAAAGCTCCATTAATTTGGGGAAGGAAATAGACATACAAGTCCAAGAAGCACTGAGAATTCCACACAAGTTGGACCCACAGAAGATCACACCAAGATACAACATAATTAAAATGCCAAAGGTAAAAGATAAGGAGAGAGTCTTAAAAGCAGCAAGAGGAAAGTAGAGAGTTACCTACAAAGGAATTCCCATAAGACTGTCAGCTGGTTTCTCAAAAGAAACCTTGCAGGCAAGAAGGGGCTGGCAAGAAGTGTTCAAGTGATGAAAAGCAAAGACCTACAACCCAGATTACTCTATCCAGCAAAGCTATCATTTAGAATGGGAGGGCAGATGAAGTGCTTCCCAGACAAGGTAAAGCTAAAGGAGTTCATCATCACCAAGCCCTTACTATATGAAATATTAAAGGGACTTATCTAAGACAAAGAAGATGATCAAAACTATGAATAGTAAAATGACAACAAACTCACAACTATCAACAACTGAACCTAAAAAACAAAAACAAACTAAGCAAACTGCTAGAACAGGAACAGATTCAGAGAAATAGAGATCATATGGAGGGTTATCAGAGGGGAGGGGGGGAGGAGAATGAGGGAAAAGGTACAGGGAATAAGAAGCATAAATAGTAGGTACAAAATAGATAGGGGGATGTTAAGAATAATATAGGAAGTGGAGAAGCCAAAGAACCTATATGCATGACCCATGGGCATGAACTAAGGGGGGATTGCTGAAGTGAAGGAGGGTATTGGGTAGAGGGGGACAAACTGGGAAAAATTGGGACAAGTGTAATAGCATAATCAATAAAATATACTTCCAAAAAGTTCTTGTACTAGAAGCTCATTATATGACAGATCATATGATTTTGAGAGTGCTAGTGGTAATCAGTCAACTCTGCTTCCTTCTCTTTAATATTTAACGTTTTAATTAATCTTTCTGTCTTTTTTATCTAATACTCAATATTTAACTTTATAATTATTCAAAAACATTATTAAAATAAACAGAGATTATATCAATGTATTATCAGAGTGGCTGTGAATAGACTATTTCGCTTAATAAGAAGCCAATGAGAACATGGTGGTAAAGTAGGTGAAAATTATACTCCCTTCCAGAACCAAACTGGAATTACAACTAAAATATTTTTAAAAATCAACCTGAATAACCAACTGAAGACTAGCTGAACAGAAGTCTTATAACCAAGTATTAACAAAAGAAGCTACATCAAGACTGGTAGGAAGGAAGGAGATGCAAAAAGAGCAGGCCCCTACTCCCACAGGCAGCAACTGAGATTCCAGAGGGACATCTCAGCTACAAAGTTTCCCCCTGAGGAGTGTGGTGTCTCAATCCCACACTGGGACCCCAGCCAAGATCACCTGAGCTGGGAAGAAGCACCCAAATAACATCTGCTTGTAAAAATGAGTGGGAATTCTCTATACCAAGGAGAGATGGGAGTCTGCTAGAAGCCCAAGCAAAGTCTTGAAAGGCTAACAAATAAAACCCATTTGTAGCCTATCACCCCGGGTTCTGGTAGAAGGAGGGCAGAGAGGATAAGAGTGGTGTGAGGAAAGACTGAGTTTTGTGGCTCGAGGGAGAGAGTTGAAGGAAGAGCTGCAAGGATCCCTGTGTTGAGACCCATCCCACATCACAGACACCATCTTTCTTGAAAGAAGCAATTCCCTCCTGAGAGCATCAGCCTCAGAGAATGCAATACCCCCATCCTGGGGACTTTCTGTCCCTCACTGTACTGAGTTCACGCCCTGTGGAGGAGTCTGCTGCCTGGGCCCAAGGTGTAAAAGTCTGGGCAGACTCAGAGGATGTCAGTGACTGAGTTGTGTGGCTCTAGGGCAGTGTCATTTTCCCCAACTTCTCATTAGCTTGAGCAGAGCCTCGTCCTCATGGAAGATCCACTAGCCCCACACTCCTAATTCAAAGCAGCCCACCCTGCCAAGCCTGGACTCTCCACACAATCCAGGAAGAAGCAAGGCCAGACTGAATTGCATAGCTCAGGGAGAGAGGACATATTCCCCTTGCATGCCCAATTGGTGCAAAACCTTCTCTTCACACAGACAAATCTTGGTCCATTTGGGCCTGGTAACTGTGCTGACCTCACCCTGATGTCTCTCTAACACCCTGCCACACCACAAAAGTCTGAGGGCACCCTGCAAATGGCAGCTAACCTTGGTGTACCATTGGACATTTGCCAAATGGCCTAAGACCCAGCACCAATACTTACCTTGAATCTGTATCTATCTTTTGAAACTTGCCCCTCTCTGGTGATTCACTGAGAACCTACTCCACACAACTTGCCCACGAACAGAGGCTCTTTCAGTGATTGAGTCTAAGAGGTAGCTGGCAGATAAAGGCAGGTGGAAGTACATCTCAGGGGACTTGGGGACTTTGCTGACTTGTCCCCTGGCTTGAGGCTGGTGGAGGCCAGCCTTAGTGCACACTGGTCCTTCCAAGCACACCGAAGCAGAGCAGAGGCAGCCACAAGCTGTGGATCACTTTGTACCTCCAAGCAAGTTCCCCAGGGGCAATCACAGGCAGCATCTGACATTGACCTATAACAGAGTCCCTGCCTAAAGGCCCCAGAACCAGCGTACCCAGTGGCCAGCTTCAGACAACATCAGAGCAGGATCCAATTAGCTCCACAGGCAACACATCAATAGTCAATAAGATTGTAATAACTATATATGGTGTCAGTTGGGTATTAGAAATATGAAAGAGAACGCTTTGTGAAGTCTATGATTGTCTAACCATAATGCTGTATACTTCAAACCAATATAAAACAATATTAAATATAAACTATAATTTAAAATATTAAGTTAGTTAATAATTAAATACAAAGCCAATGAATCTGGAGCCACAGGGCTACATATAGACACCCAAATAAAAACTTGTCACATTTCTGTTTTCTAATAATTATTCCATATCTTAATTTATTTATTGTCAATGTAGGTGTTAACTTCTTTGATTTTTGCTTTATTGTACCAGTGCTCTATACCATATTTTTACTGTTTTAATATTTTTAATTAATCTGTGAAGTACATTAATACTCATGTTTGTACACTTTCAACATGTTTTCTCCCTTATAATTGATTTTATTGACAAAAGGTTTGTAAATATATAATATATTCAAATGAAGCATATACTCTATTAATGAATAGTGGAAATGTAGTAATACAAATAAAAATTTTATTTTGTGTGTATATGCATGTTTTTATGCTTGTTGGAGGAGGTCGTCAAGAGCACATGACCACTGTTTGACCCATACAAAGACCCAGGCAATGGGAAACTCCCCACCACTCTCCCTATCTTTCTAATGCATATCTCGCCCGCCATTCTCATAGCTGGAGTTATTTCAAGGACATATAGCCTTGACGGATAAAGATTTTGCTGAGACCATCAAAAGAGTATACATGACTGAATCCAGTTACGGCTCCTATTGAAATTTAAGATTCTGACTGGTCAGTGTGGAGATTTACTCATCTTGCGACCACTCAAGGTTAGCCTCATACATAAGTTCTCCTGCTTGTTAAAACTGGCACTTACCATCTGGAGTGGTCTTGCCTCTTTTTGTGGTCTCTTTTTTCCCTTCAAATACAGGATCCATTTCAGATTTCACCAAGAAACTCCTAAGGGTATGAACCAACAATGTTATAGTTTGTTATTATTTTTAGGATATATTGGAAAATAATATCATTCAAAGAAGATTAAATACTTGGTGGTAATTGGTGTTAATAGAGCAAAGTTTTTGTTTCAAAATCTGAAGTTAGGTAAGACTCTAACAGTTCCTTTATAATAAAAATTTGATATGTGTCATTGTCTTGAGAGAAAGAGAGAGAGAGAAGGAACTGATGAATCTGGGTGGAAAGATTGCATAAAGTACAGATAATGTCAAACCTAGAAGAGAAATCAGTTTGATTCACTGTACACTTATCACTTAGGTTTAGATTATTGAAATGACATAATTAAGACAGAATTTTCTTTCTGTCTTAAAACAGTTAATACTAAATGAAGAGTAATATAAATACTAAGGCTAAATAAATAAAAACAGTTTTTAAAGCCACAGTAGATAGCTGATGGGAGTTGTAATTTATCATAAGTTATTTTGCATGTAACAGTAAGTCATGGTATTGTAGAAATGTTAAAACCATATGATGATAGATTATAAATGGAATCATTGTTATTCTTAGTAGATACATATCTAAAGTTATTATTTCTGCCATAGGCTAACAAGCGTGGTGTGAGATTCATATCAAATCTTGTTCATTTCTTAAAGACTTGATAATAATAACCATTTGGAAACTTATGAGGTCTGATTTTTTTAGAACCTAGTTTTATTTTTCCTATTCATTTTGCTTTCTGTCTCCTGGCTTAAATAATCAAATAAGTCACTTAAAGGCAGGGGATGTTTTGGGAATTCTGGCATGGTCAGGCAACTTGCAGAAATTAATGTAAGCCTAATTGAAATCCCAAGGCATCACATTATCCCTTTAAAAAAGTTTCAAGGCAGAGGGAGGGAAGATGGCAGCGAGATAGGGGGAACAGAGTTTACTTCCTCCTGCCCACTGGTTGATTTTCTGAGGAACGGGGCGAAAACCCAGCAGTATTCCAACACATATGATGATTGATGCCCAAGATTACAGGGGAATTTGAACATTCATACGGTAAGCAGAGTGCTTCAGCACGAAAGGGTCCCCATCTGGACCAGCCCGGGGAGCGGGACAGGGCTTCGGTCCCAGACCCAGCAGCCGCCCGGATCAGACGCAAGATTCTTGGGGAGGGAGCCAGAGTGGGATTTGTGAATGGTCAGATGCTTGTTTGGTCTGGCGGGCGTAAATAGGAAGAATTTTTTGGAGAGAAAAAACAGGAAAAAAAGTGGTGCTCCATGGCTATTTGGAGAGGCCCCGCCCCCAACAGTCCCGAGGTCAGTGCGCCACTGGGATCGGTGCGCGACCCAGATCGGAGGCCCAGGGAAGTCTGCCTGTAGCACCAGAGTGAAAACATGGTCAGCCCTCGGCCCGCGGCAGCTTGCGCTTCCATCAAGGGGAATTGGAGGCTGTTTGAGCTCCGGGACCGAGGCCTTTCCCAGCTCATTCCAGAAGAATTGGGAACAGCTTTCAGTCAGTGGCTCTACAGCCAAGTGCGACCTGCACAACCAAATGGGAAGCTAAGGGCCGTGCGCACCCCGCGATCTGTGGTCTAATCGTGCACAGTTCAAAAAGACCAAGGACAGTGCACAACTGGGCCCCTCAGCCAGAGCTCTTTGGCACACATTCCAGGGACAGTCAAGAGAGCAAACACAGGCGCACAGCTCAAAAATAACAGGGACAGTGCACAACCGGGGCCCCTTGGTTGGCGCTTGCTGGCGCACTACCCAGGGACAGAATTAAAAGCCAGCACAGGTGTGCGGAGCTCACGCCGACAGCTGGGGACAAAGCCCTTGCCATCCAGCCCCAGCACACGTAGTCCGGCAGGACCAATCAGCTTTGTGGGAATAAGGAAGAAGCACCCCGTTGAGGGGAGTGGCAGACCGGAGCTGCAGACTGCACAAACTCTTGACTCAGAGCGGGGTCCAAACTATCCAGAAAGGGCG
>PVJI01026190.1:0-19356 GCA_004026765.1 Micronycteris hirsuta
GGCAAACATGTATAAAGGACTTAGGATGGAGACATACCGACGTTTGGAACCTGACAGACCAGAGTTCAAACTCTCAGGGTGCCACTCGCCTCTTGGGTGACCTTGACCAAGTTATTTAACCTCTCTGAACCTCAAGCCCCACATCTTCAAAACTGCCGAGCGCAGTATCTGTCTCCTGGGATGGAGTGAAGATGAAACAAGATGGTGTATGAATAAAGCACTTAGCACAGCGCGGAAGCCTCCGTGAAAATCTGGATATTATCGCTGCGTGCCAAGTGCCGCGTGAGCTGTTGGATTCCCGAACTGCAGCCGACCCTCCTAAGAGCTCACGAAGCGGGCACTTCCGCACAGTCTCTGTCCCAAGTTCGGGAGAGTGTACTAATGCAGATCTGCCCGTGGGACTGTGCTTTGTCCTTGGAATGCTGGGGACAGCAGCTGAGGGAGGCCAGTGTGAGACTACTTTGCAGGGGCTGAGTGACAGTTTTCTTTTTCCTCTCCCAGCGCTCCAGATGTGCAGCCCGGCCTGGGAGTGAGTGATAACTCAGACCTGGTTCTAGGAAGGAAAAAAAAAAAGCCTAAATTCATCTTCCCTTTAAAGTATTTTGCTGCTTATCTTAGCGGCTTTAAAGGGATTAGTGATGAATTGTCCTCCTGCAACTCAGCCAGACGGGAAAGGGGCCGAATGGAAGGGAAGGTGCCCAGGCAGCGGAGCCTGCTTCTCAGAATCCTCTCATCTCTGTCCCTAGCACCGTTGGAGTTTGCCAGATCGCATGGGAAGGGCGTTGATTTCGAGGGTGCACGGGCCCCCCGCCCCCATGCATGAAAACACATGCACGGGTTCCCAGGAGCCACCCGGGGTCCCCTGGGTCAGCAGGGCCTTTCTTGCTGCCCCAGGGGTCCCCTTATTTCCTCCACTCTTGAGTAAACACATCCTAGCTTAGCACCAAGTCTAGACACACTCCAGGGGAGGGAGCCAGGGGCCCAGGATCCTTCAGGGCAGGCAGCGGAGGCACTCCTTCCCTCTTGGGCAAGGCCAGCCTCACCTCTCCTGCACCATGGTCTTGCAGCTTCTGACTCCACTACAGATGGGACAGATGGGGAGCAGGATGGCAAGACCAGATCAAAGGGCAGGGACCCCTGAAGTCCACCCAGCGGGTGCCACACGCTGGGACCAGGCCACAGCCACGAACAATCCTCAGGAGTCACGGTCTCTGCGGGAGCCACTGCAGCCGGTCCCGGGCACCCACAGACCCGGTGCGGGCTTGCCCACCCCTCCCCCACAGCCCTGCCCTTCCTCAGGCTTCCCTGTTCAGGGTCTCCTGGGGAGAACTGAAGGTTCGAAGTAGGTCAGTTTGCAGCAGAGCTACGGGGTCCTTCTCAACCACGTGTGAAGCCCTGTCACTTCCTTTTGTCTCCACCCCCTCTGGCACCAAGGAGCAAGGGCAGGGAGAGAAAGAACGCTTCTGGTTGAGGCCCAAGAAGAAAGAGATGGGAACGCACATTTAGAGACGGCACATCTGCTACCTGTCCGCACCGGGCTCAAAATGAGCCTGCGGCAAAGGCACCTTAGGCATCCCTGGTTTTCCCCTGAGGAAGCCCAGACTCCAGAGGTAAAGAGGCTCGCCCAAGGTCACCCTCCCAGCACGTGGCAGCGCACTGGGCCTTCTGAGCACAACTACTGAGCCTCCCCCGAGGCCTCCCCCCACCCCCAGCCTGGCCCTGCTCGCCCTTCCCAGGGCTCAGTGCCCAAGAACCCTTGCCCGGGAGCCAGGCAGCCTGAGCTCCGCTTAGCTCCGAGGACTTGCCCACGCCTGATGCTGGCGTCAGGGGCCCCCAAACGCTGGCCATTCCCACTCACAAGTCCTGGTACCGAACTCCATTCAACTCACAGGCAGCGGAGGCAATTCCGCGTGTGACTCAGGCCAAGCCAGCTCACTCCAACCAGGGCGGGTGGCACGATTCGCCTCCTGCACTGAGTCACCTCCAGGCTAGGGATTCGCTGAGACTCACCACCTACTTAGCCACAGCTGCTCCATTCGAGAGAAAGCCAGCAGAGCCTCTGATGGTCCCCGGGGATGGGCCATGGCCAAGGACAACCAGGTGTGACCTCAAAGCCCTTCCTGCCCAGGTGCTGGGTCCACCTCACCAGACCACTGACAATGTAAGCACAGCCTGAGACACAGGAAGCCCCCACGTAACCCCCACACACTCTGACCTTGTTCTCCAGACCGACGGACGGCCATCAGTGCGTCCTGCACAGCCTAACAGGACCTAACTAAAGTTTTGATTGATTTTTTTTTTTAACCATTACAGGATCTTCTTAGTTTCTAGACGTTCCTGTTAACAAGGGCCAGCGCCCTGGAGAGGTCTCCCCCAAACCCCACCTGCCTCGTGTTCGCGGCTGAATTGCCCCAAATACAGCTCTGGTTAGAAATGTCCTAACCCAAAGAATTCGTTATAATATTTACCAAAGGAAAGAGGAGTGGGACCAAACTGTGTTTTTTTAAATACCTCTTGACAGAGACTGGGTCCTCTGAGTTGAGTGACCTCGGGTTCTGACACTTGGAGCCCTGGGAGGGCTGTTGGGGCTTTAAAAGGAAACACCAGGCTCCCGTCCACACGGCGGCAGCGCCCCTGGAGTACTGCGAGCACCGCTAGAGAGCCGAGCCCCGTGGGCACAGATATAAACGTGGCAGAGGCCTCTCTCCCGAGACGGCGCCCCCTCCAGACCTGTACCCCGCGCACGTTCCCCATCTCCGCCATTCCGCTCCCAGATGCGCTTCGCTCGAGGGAGGATGGGCTTCCCGCTAGCTCCGAATTTAGCAAGGACCAGCCCCAGAACTGGGGATTAAATATTCATCTCGGGCGTGAGTTCTCTGCTTCTCCTGCCAATGATACTGTCAAGGTCACGGGCCTGAAGCCCAGCGGATCGGCTGGGGTCTCCAACCGCGCGGGAGCCTCCCCGCGGGAACTGCGCCCTGGGCGCGCAGCCCCAGGCGGGGACACCCGCCGGGCCTCCTCCCAGCTAGCCCCGGGCGCTTGTCTCTGCAAGTCTGCCCCATTTCCTCCGGAGTTCTTGGGCCCATCAGAGCCCCGGAAGCTGGCGTCAGGTGTCCAACTCGTGAGCACGGCGCTAGGCACCCCCGAAACGCCGGAGGAGCGCGGCCCCGGGGCTCCGTCGCCAGGCAACGGAGGCAGGAGAGGCGGGAGGAGCCCGGGCCCCGCGCAGAGCCGGGCGGATACACCAGCAGCGCCGCCTCGCACCGGGTTCTAAGGCCTTCCTGGCTGGGGCGGGGCCGAAACCGCTAAAGTTGCGGTGGCTGACCTGGCAAAGCCAGGCAGGGCGCGGCCCGCGACTCACCTGTCCCGCGTGGACCGTCGCGCGGACTGGACCCCTACACTCCCGCGGAGCACCTGCGGTCCCCGACGGGTGGCGGGCGCACCGCCCCTTCCACAGTCGGCTGGAGTCTGGTGGCGACGGGCAGGGGCCGGGGCTGGCAGGGGACCGGGAGCCGCGGGCCCGCGACTCTGCTCGCTTCTCGCTCCCTCCTCGCCGCCGGTCCCGGCCCAGCTCCCGCCCGCGGCTCGCTCAGTGCTCTGGGGAGCGGTCCGGGGATCCAGGTGCCGCGGCAGAGGGAGCTCGTGGGGCTGCAGAAGCCGGAGCCTAGTGCCACCCTCCCTTCGCCCCGGTCACGCCGGGCTCTGCGGAGCGGAACGAAGCTGGGCGGAGCGCAGCGCGCACTGTTCCCTCGCTTTCCGAAAGGCCACCCTGGCGGCGGGGCGCCGTGACGCAGGCTTGACTCACGCGCGGGCCCGCGTCAATGCGAGGCTTTGGGGCTGCGAGCGAGGCTCTGATGGCCGACGCAGGTGGAGAGGAGGGGAGGGGAGGGGAGGGGAGGGGAGGGGGGTGGGCAGGAGGAGGGACAGGGGCTGCCCAGGGCACCAGCCCCTTGAGGCCCCTCACCAAGGAGCCCAGATCCTGCAGAGGAGCCACCTGGGTTTCGGCCCTCAGAGAGGAATTGGACCCCAATGGCCAAGGCTCTCCTGAGTCCTGGGCCTCATTTCTTCACCTTTTCAGGCCCAGCCCTTTCTGCCCTCCTTCATGATCTCAGTCGCACTCAAAGTGCTTGTTCCCCCTGCCCTGGCAACTCGCACCTTCCTGCCTTTGTTCCCTGTCTTCTCTCCTGGAATGCCTTTTCTGCTCCAGGGCCCTTCCATCCCACCTCCAGCAGGACCCCTGGCTGTGCAGTTCAGCTCCTCAACATGCCCCTCCTCTGTTGGGCTCCTAATGAAGGCATGTGCTACAGGGGTTGAGATCACGGAGATGATGGTAGGAAACCTCTGGGAGAGGCAGAGTGGGGTTTGCCCAGCAGCCACAAGACACAACAGAAAGATGGAAGACTCCAGAAGATGAGGAAAGTGGGGTACAGTGAAGGGAGACTGGGCTCTGGGAAGACCTTATGGAGGAGGTGAGACAGGATCCTAGCCTCAAAAGGTGGAAGGAGAGTAGGGTGACCCTGTGGAGGGCACAGCCAGACAAGAGCAGAGCTACAGGAGAGTGGGGGTGTGCAGGGGGAGTGACTGCCTGAGCCGGAGCAGGGGTGAAGGTAGGCACCATGCTCCACAGCCTTGGGGGCTGTGTGGGGAGTCTGGAATGAATTGTCTCTCCTCTAGAGGACATTAAGGGGTCCCTGGCCTGGAAGACAGGTGTTTGGGGAGGATGGGAGGTGTAAGGTGTCTCAGTGGTTCTACTGAAAGGCAGTAAGTAGGACAGTTGCCATGAACTCTGAGGACTCAGAGACTTTACCCTTGCTTTCTGACAAGGCGGCCTGCCAGTTTCCTGGATGCTGGCAGAAGACATGAGACTCTTGGGCCAGAGACAAAGGACTTTACTACTCAAGGCACAGCAGGCAGCTTGCACTTTCCAGTCAAACCAGTTTCCCTTAACGCCAAGTCCATGGGAGGAGCGCGGGGCTGTGCCCAGGTGATACAGCAGGTGCAGGGGGACTCCGAGCTTAGGAAACCCCAACCTCCTACAACGGGCTGCGAGTAAACCCGCCCAGCCTTTGCCCCGGACGTCGCCATACGTATTACCGTCCTTATACTGGACCTCAAACACACCTGCCCTCCCCTGGGGAGACCCCATCTCCAGCTTCCAAAGCTGTCTGCTATGCAAACATCCTAAAAAGATAGTTCTGGAACAATACGCCATCCGTGCCTCTTCTTTCAGGAGCACAACCAGGAGCGCAGCTTTCTCAAGCTCGCCGTTTTGCCCCCCTCTTTAACAGGCGCCCCCTCATCCCCAGCCTCCTCACTCCACACCACTCTCCCCCGGCCTTTCCCGCAGCTCTCCGCTCGCCCACTCCGTCCTGACTCAGCCTTCTGCCCCTCGCCTCGGACCCTAATTCTTCAGGCCTCTCCCGACCGCGGATAAGAATTCGGTCAGCGTCCCAGGTGGACATTTCTTCTCCTCGGTAGCCTCTGCCACAATCGTAGTTAAGTACTTAACGGTGTGACAGTCCCCCTGGCGGATGTACACACTGAACAGGGCGGAGACCATGCCCAGCTTCCACACAGAATGGCCTCTCCATAAATGTCTGCTGGCACATTCGAGGGGGTTGCCCGAGGGATCGACAGGGAGGTGCTCGGTGAAGGGGAGCAAATGGGAAAGAATTGGGACAACTGTAATAGCATAAACAATAACATCTAATTTTTAAAAAAGAGAAAAAAACACTTTCTGGAAGAATAAATGAAGAATGGCTAGCAATGTGGCTATCAAGTCCAGGAACGTGGACTGGAGACAGACTTGGGGTCACAAGCAGAGAGAAGGTCGCGACACAGAGAGAAAGAGAGCCGTCCGGGGAAGCGTGGAGAAGACCGTCAGGAGGACAGACGCCGGGGTGGGGACAGCGCAGAAGGGTCAGGAAACGGGACAGAGAGGAGGAGTCGAGGGACGAGAAGACGACGACGATCCCAGAAGAACCAGAGACGGTGGAGGAGGAACGGGCCGTCCGCAGCGTCCAGACTGGCAGACCAACGGTTGGAGAGAGGCCCGGAAGTCGTCCTTGCCAAAAGCACCCATGGGTGGTGGGCAGGGCACCATACTGAAGACCCTGAGATGGAAACAGGAAGGAAGGCTTCCACTGTGAAGTCTTCTGGAACCTTCTAGCTCTCAGTGGTCTATTAGAACACTGGTTCCGCCTTTTACCAGGCCGAAGAAATACATTTAAATTATAGTTTCAGATCAACAGTATGAGTCCTGGGTCCCAAAATACTATTTGTCTCCCCAACTTAGCAACGGGACGCTAAGGCTCAGTGTGGCTAAACCATCTGTCCAAGTCAGAGAGTGAGGCGCGTCCTGGCCCAACGCCCTTGCTCTCAACCTTGACATTTAGGGCTGTAGAATGCAGGTCCCTCTCCGTTTGTCTACACCCTGCCTACTCTGTCAGCAAGTGACACTTAGGGGGCGAGACCCTCTTCACTCATGCCCCCATGCCTCGTGTCCCCAGCACGGTGACCTGCATCCAGCAGGTGCTCAGCCCCTCACACCCGGCGGGTGGGACACTGGTCACCTAAGTTGGGTCGGTGTTTCTGAATATCTTAAAGGCACAGATGCTAAATAAGCCATGAGCTCGCCTTTGTTCTATCTACAATTATCTACAATTGCGCCTTTGGCACAATTATCTGTTTTTCCAGCGTCTTCCCCCCAACTCTTGGACCACACTCTCTCCAAGAAGGGAAGTCTGTATCTCCCCTCTGTGAAGCTGGGCTCCACAGCTTTGTGAATGGGAGAAGTACCGCCGTGTCTACTATTCCTAGACCCAGGCTGTGAGCCAATGGTAGCTTCCATTCGTTCGCTCTCAGGACGCTTGCCCTTAGAACATAACTCCCATTCTGTGAGGAAGCCCAAGCTGCCCATGGAGAGGCCCACGTGGAGAGGAACAGAGGCCCCAGCTCTGGCTGTGCTCCTGCCCCGCAGCCGGCACCCCCACCCGCCCCGCCCACGCCAGCCGTGGGAAGGAGTCATCTTGGAAGCGGGTCCTCCAGCCTAGTCAGGCCTCCCCAGCTGGGGCTGCATGGAACAGAGACCAACGGAGTCCTTCCCAAATGCCCGACCCACAGAAACCATGGGAGACAGAAAGAAAAATAATTATTGTTTTAAGCCACTAAGCTTTAGGGTGTTTTGTAGCACAGCGTTAAGCAACCAGAAGAGCCCTGTAATTGCTGAATAATTATGGGAGTAGCAAGCAGGTCTGGCCCACGTGCTGCTCTCCCGTCTTTGAGAACCGCCGCACGCCTGACTTGGAAGCAGCAAAGGGGCCTCTGCCCACAGCGGGCGGTCACAGAAAATCCATCCTCCCGACAAATTGTGACAGATCAGCAAAGAGCATTAGCCAGCCTCGCCCATTTAGGGAGCAAAGCCCAAAGCACAGCTGACAAGCCCCCACCCGCCCCTGGTGCGGTGTATCAGCAGAAGACATGCCAGGCTCACTGCGGTTCCTTGAGAGAGGTTACCCTGCCGTGGCCTCCAAGCATCGAGCCAGTCCCTGTGCTCGGTGGAATTTTACCTGCAGGAAGGGGCAGGTGCCAGGGTGACTCCCTCGGGGAAACGGAAACTGGAAGCGAGAACTTGAGCCCCGAGCAGAGCGTCTCCAGGGCTGGCCCACATCCCTGGCACTTCTGACGCCTTACTCCCCTTTCCTGCCCCGGGCCAAGCCCCTAACAAAAGGCGGTTTGCTGTCCCGCTGAGCCCCCACTTGGCTACATCCTCTCGCCAGTCCGCTGGAGTCATAGGCCGACGTAGAGGTCCTGAGTCAGGAACTGAGTGGAGCTGAGGCCTCGGCCCTGCGAGGCAGGGGGACAGAGCGCAGCGCGTGTGCAGTTCAAAGCTTGGTCCCTGCGGCCGTGGTCCGTAGCCTCACCCCTCAGTACCAGCCTGGGACCCCTCAGGGGCGGAGTGTCCGTGCCTGTGAAATGGGAATAATAATAGTGCCCCCTCCACAGATGTAAATGGGATTTTCCCAAGTAACACCTTCATAACAGCCAACCTGGCACACAGTGAGGACCTCACGCATGCACACTCTTGCTGCTGTGATGAGGGTGGTGGTGGTGATGATGATGATGGTGACATAGTGAGGAGCTGGCCCAGGAGCTTGAAGGGGCTGCTTCAGGCTAGGGCTCTTTGTCCTGGGGTCCTCTATAGAAGGAACAGAACTTGCAGCCCAAGGAGGAAGCTTTGCCTTGCGAGCCAGGGTCACCTGTCCAGACCTGAGCCATGTGGCAAGGAGGGAACTGTGAGAACTGAAAAGGGAAGGGACTTCCCTGGGTAGATGCAGGACACCGCAGGCAGCTGGCCCTCCTCACTGGACTCCCCTGCTGCCACCCCTGGAGCATGGTGGCCCTTCCGACCGCTCAGAGCCTGCCTGCTGCGGCCGACTTGCAGTGGCCGGGCTTTCAGATCCAACTGGATCACCCTTGGGGAAAGTCCTCGGGGCCAGTGCTTAGGTAAGTCAGTTCATGGCTGCATCCAGGGCAGGGTTTATAAGTCGGAGGACAGCTTGCAAGGTGTAAAGGAGCTAAACAGCTTTCCTCTGTAGAGGCCACAGCCTAAGGAAAGCCCTGAAGCAGTCCCCAGAGGAGAGAAGACAAACACGATCTTCATCCAAATGAAAAGGGGCCCTCGTTAGCACCTACGGGGTGTGTCCAGCCCATTTTTGCTCTGAGTATTATGTTGCTTGGAAGAGGGACTAGGATTATCATCCTTCTTCTCTCTCTCTCCCCAAAGATTAAAGTAAGAATCTCTGTAGAAACAGCACAGATGAGTTCGTTCTGTTACATGGCTGTTTCTTCTCAAAATCCATTATCCTCAGTTTCATCGGAGCTTATACAAAACATTACTGGAATTTAGTTTATTTCAAGCTGAAAAATGAAGCAACGATGTGCAATGGCTGCTCAAACGGAAGCACCACACTTCAGAAGCAGCGGAAGTTCGAGCTGCGTTCATGGAATCGTGGCTGGCAGGGGCAGGGTAGGGTACAACAAGTTCTCGCTTCCCGTCTGGAGCTAGAGGACCACTGGAAATGAAGAGCAAGCAGGAGCAGGCTGCTGCTGGAATTCACCACGTCCCTGACGTACAGGCCTGGATCCAGCTGGGCTGTATAGACGCTGTGGGCTCAGGTGACAAGCGGGAGAGAAAGCCAGAAGATGAGTGGAGGTCTCTCAGGTGGAGCCTGGCGTGCGGAAAGCCTCTGCTTCTCTTGGGAGGTAACGGGGGAGCCGCACATATGCAGGCCAGGCCACGCCTTCAACTTGACTTGGGACTCACTGGTCTTGAAAGCGGCCCAGTGATTCTGAATCCACAGAGTCCTCATCGAGCAGGGTGGGGAGCTCCAGCTGATCACGCGCTTGCATGAACATGCAGAAGACACACCCAAAGGAGTGGTTCGCAGGGACCCTCTGCCTCACCAAAGGACTGGCCTCGTCTTGTTCTGAGTGACACGCAGTGTTGGATAAACTCGGGTTCTGACCCGGCACTACCTTACAAGTGACCTTTGACAAATCAGTTCAGACCTCTGACCTTCAGATTCTTTATCTGGAAAACGGAAGGAATAATCTGTTCTCTATCCTCACGGGGTCGTCGTGAGGACTAAATGAGACGAGACCTTGTGCGCAAACGCGAGGCTGGGTTATGACTGCCGCCATTACCAGTGGCTCCTAAGACGCACCAGGCGCTATTCTAAACACCCTGCACTTATGAACTCATTGAATTTAGAAATAGCCATTTACCCTGGAGAGTCGGGGGGCGGTCAATATAATGTGCATTCTCCCCTTAAAGGCTGAGAGCTTCATTTAAAAAATAATTCACACCTAAAAAACATAAAAAAGAATATAACTCAGCGCCCAGCTGGTGTAACTCAGTGGATTGAGCGCGGGCTGGGAACCAGAGGGTCCCGGTTCAATTCCCAGTTGGGGCACATGCCTGGGTTGCGGGCCAGGTCCCCAGTGAGGGCCACGTGAGAGGCAACCATACATTGCTCTTTCTCCCTCCTTTCTCCTCTCTCTGAAAATAAATAAATAAATCTTAAAAAAAAAAAGCAATGTGATTGGATGCAAAATTAGCATGTAAAATATCATAACCTTCAAATATACCAACCAGTGAGAAGATATAAGAAATGCTTCAGCTGCAAGAGCAATAACCAAAAAAGAAAAATAAACTTTAAAAGATGTGTAGGAAGTCTTACATGATCTCACTCATATGCGGAATCTAACGAACAAAATAAACCGACAAACACAATAAAACCAGAGGCATGGACACATGGAACAGGCTGGCAGATCTCAGAGGGGAGGGTGTGGAGGGACTGGGGAGATTAGCCAACGAACAGATATGCATATATGCACAGCCCGTGGACACAGGTGATACTGTGTGAAGGCAGGGGTGGGGGAGGGGGCCTGGAGGCTTGGGGGAGGGGGGCCAAGGGGGGGGATGGGGAACACCTATAATAGCGTCAACAATAAAAAAAAAAAAAAAGAAAGCACCTGAATGCCACAGAGAGATTGCAAAGGACATTAGAACCTAAGAAACGACATGCTCTTAGAGCAGAAGAGAAAACATAAGAAATATGTTAATTCGTGCTAAATTAATCTAGCGTTATAAAATGACTTGATGGAAATAACAAAAGGGTGAGCTATTTTTTCTTTTTAACCAGACTAGCTGATTGTAAGGTTCGCATGGAAAAAGAAACAAGCCATGAGCCAGGGAAATCCCCAGGGGGAGCGAGGGGCATTGTGGGGATTCGCCCACCCGCCGGTAGAGCACATCATCAAGCCACACGAGTGAGAAACGCAGGAGGCAGAGCCCAGAAGCCCAGAGGTGACCCCAGATCCTGTCGCGGGGGGATGCGATAAGGCTTACATTTCAAGTGAGCGGGGGAAAGACCGATTTCTAACACAGGGCATTGGTTCGACCTTCCAAAAACAAGCACACCTGAATCCTTTCCGAACTCCATCTACCAATGTAAATTGTAGATGTATCAAAATTAACAAATGTACGAAAACAGGCCGGAGGAATGCGTCCACAGCAATACTTAGAGGGATATTTATCGCCTTTAACGGCCATGGTAAAAAGAAAAAGATGGCAAATCAACGAACCAAGCCACCACCTCAAGAAAACAGGAGAAGGAGAGAGAGGAAGCAATGATAAAAGCAACGCAAGAATTCGTAACAAAGGGAACCAAACGCACATTAGGTAGGGTCATCCAAGTTGGAACCCTGACCTTGGAAAAGTCTAAATTTTTTAAATGAAACCATAAAAGTACAAAAAGACAAGGTGGGAAAGACTGTGATAATGCTGAGTGAGGAAGCCCTTTCTGAGTGTGACAGAGTCACTGGCTCTCCCTTGTCCTTCTGCTTTTTGTTCTCCACGTCGCTGGTCGCCACCTGGCACTCAATTCACTGTCCGGTTTATCTGCTTGTTGTTGGCTCCCCAACTAGAGAAACACTGTGCCACCAATGCCTGGAACCTGCCCTGGGTGTCTAGAGGCATCTGTTGAGTGGCTGCTGATAAAGCAGGAGAGGTAAAAGAGTCCCTAAAAATCAGCAAGAAGAGAGAAGGATATGAATACAAAGTTCATAGAAAATAAAATGCAAGTGGCTCTTATACACATAAAAAGGTGTGCATCCCTGGCTGGTGTGGCTCAGTGGATTGTGCGCAGGCCTGCAAACCAAAGGGTCACCAGTTCGATTCCCAGATAAATCTTTATTTATTTATTTATTTATTTTTTATTTTTTTAGAGAGAGGGGAAAGGAGGGAGACAGAGAGGGACAGAAACAGCAATGTATGGTTGCCTCTCACATGGCCCTCACTGGGGACCCGGCCTGCAACCCAGGCATGTGCCCTGACTGGGAATCGAACTGGTGACCCTTTGGTTCCCAGCCCGCGCTCAATCCACTGAGCTACACCAGCCAGGGCAAATAAATAAAATCTTAAAAAAAAATGGAAACAATTTAGATGCCTATCAACAAGGAACGATTAAATTATGTACGGTATCTCCATGCACTGAAATTCTTTGTAGTCATTATGATGACCGAGTCTGGGGGAGGGTGGGGGCGGGGAGTGGAAACAATTGTGCTTGAACAATAAAAAAAATTTTTTTAAACAAACAAGTCTGGTCTCTATGTTCTGATCTGGAAACATCTCCAAAAGCACGGTTCAGTGAAATAAGGTGCAAAGTGGCGGAGGAGGGCGTGGCCACTTGGGTGGGCTGCAGGTGCTTGTAGGGAAATATAGGAGCCATTTCTGGAACGACAGGAAAGAAACTGGAGCAGTGCTTGCCTCGGGCGAGGAACTGTGTGGCTGGGCAGGCGTGGGAGGAACACTTACCCTTCATCCCATACTCTGGAATTTCATGCCATATTCTGTACCGTGTAGAGTGGAGTCCACACATCTCTGTCTGCTTCCACACACATATGAGACTTCTGGAAAGGGACGCCTGAACCTGGCCACGGTGGCTTCCTCTGCAGAGCAGACGGAGGCTGGAGGACCCTGGAAAGGGAAACTTGGTATTGGACTTACCTTGGTTTTAACTCTTCTTTGACCTCGTGCATTTATGACCTGTTCATTAAAATTGCAAAATGCGTTTCTCCCTGCTCCTCCAGGCTGCCCCTCTATGCTGCTTCCTCCCAGGTCCCCTGGCCCCTCCGTTCAGGCACACTCTGCAGGGACTGAGAATCAGACAGGTCCACGTCATCATCTGTGGAATGGGGATGATAGCAGCATCTCTACCATTGGATGAGACAACAGACACCGTGAGCGCTCGCTCGATAACCAATGGGTGGCTGACCCCTTCCAAGTCTTGCCCTATACTTCTTCCGTTTAGCAGCTCCCTCCAAACTCAGAAGGAAGAAAGAAGTGGCCAAGCCTTTGAGTAATCATAGTATCTTCTAATATTTCCTGAGAGCTGCAAGGACATTCCTCTTGTTTGGTACCTGGGGGGAGTGGTGAAGGAAGGTGTCCCCAGTTGCCCAGATACCCAGCATCCTGGGGCCCCGAACTCCCAACCTGGGGGGAAGCCCAGTTTGTAAACAGAAGGGAGTGGGGTCTGCAGTAGGGAGAGCAGCAGCTGGGAGGGGGTGCGGAAGGGGAGGTGCCAGGACACAGAGGAAGGGAGGGGGCTGTGCGCCCCCATCCCAGATGTAAAACCCGCCTTCCCCGGGGCCAGTATGGAGCTTTCCTACCTGAGTCAAATATAGACCCATTTCCATAAAAGCACCAGACTGCTTCTATAAATACCTCAGCCAGTTTTCCGGGGCTCTCATGTGACTTTGATGCCTACCTCGGCTGCGGGGATCCGTCGTCATGGTGACCAGGCCATGTGACCAGCCACTCTTCATTCATGGCAAGATGCCGCATCCCGGGGTGGGGGTGGGGTGGTGAGGGGGGCTAGAGGGAAGGCCAGGGGAGGGAGAAGGAGATGAACAATGAATAAAGATCAAGTCCCATCGGTCCTGGGGGGAGACTGCAGAATTCTCGCTTGACTGCAAGGATGCGCTGACGGAATTATTGATCTGCCCAAGCTGCCTGTCAGGGGAGGGACGTTTTATTTGTGCAGCTGTAGACATCTTGTGTTCGAGTTGGGGGAGCAGAGGTTCAGGGCTGGAAGGTACCTTAACAGTCCCCTGGGCCACTACGCTTGCTGTCAGATGAAGAAAATCAGGCCCAGCAAGGTGGAGTGGCTTGACCAAGGTCACAGAGCAAGTCAGTTGCTAAACTAGGGCACGAACTGGGGTGTGTGTCATTAACAGGCTCCTCTGCACCTAGTTCAGACTCGGCTCTGGGCTGGGGGTGGCTCCGGGGAGTGGAACTTTAGGTACCTTTGCTCCCAGGTTATCCCAGCTGGCTGCAGTCTGGGGGCCTTCTAGACAGGTGAAAACAGCTCAGCCAGCCTGCACCAGGACTCAGCCCTGCCCCCTGCCCCCGCCGCGGCTGATAAATGAGGAAAGAAAGGCTGATAAATCACTGAGAAGTCCCGCAGTGTCCAGCATAGGCAGATGTCATCCTCGGTAATCTATGGAAATCTTTTTTTTTTTTTTTATCTGAACATCCCAGATCTGCCCCCACCTAAATCCTTCAAACATCACCCTGTTCTTTGTTGTCCCTTGCTCGGGGCTGGGGAGGAGATGAAAAGGCAGGAAAAGACCCTTCCGGCCCTCGAAGAGCAGCCTGCTTAGGTGCACACAGGGAAGTAAATAGAAGAGAAGCGTGTTACCATCAGCTGTGTTCCAGGGACCATTGGGCCTGGAGACAAGGTGGGTCACAGAAGTCAGGGAAGACTTCCGGGGGGAGGTGGGAAGGAGGGCCCAGCCTGGCAGGTGGATGGGAAGCCTTCTCAGAGATGCCTGGTGGTGGCACAGATGCGGGTGTTCGGGCAGAGGGACAGCGCTCTGGCTGCGGTGGGCTGAGGGGAAGTGCCGGCCAAGTCTCTGGATGGGACGCCACTGACCTCAGAGCTGACTCACGCGGTCCAGTCACATGCGCTTGAGTGGCCAGCCGCAAAGGGTCCAGGAGGAGACGGATTCAGACCAGACAAGAAACACTCGCCTTGGAATGTTCCTGAAGGAGACAGAGAACAAGAGCAGACACGAGCTGCGGCCTCCGCTGCCACCCGGCCTTGGGAGAGATATCCAGCAGGCCCCACGGAGAGGAAAACCCACCAGAGGCTGGTGGCAGCCGCGGTGGCCCAGGGCAAAGCTCGGTCTCCCTTATTGGTCACCTGTGCCATCTCCATGGAGCTGAGGACACAGCCCACCTGCCCTGTCCCACCAAGGGCTGGCCTGCTAAAGGTGGACTGTCCCGCCCCAAAGGCAAGAGCAGTGAGTCTGCGGGGGAGGCTGAGCCAGCCCGTGTGTGGGCACAGCCAGCTGGGCCCCAGGCGAGCTTACCAAGACCGCCGGCTGCCGGAGTCAGAGACAGGACCGCCCTATGTCCACCGCCGTCCCCCCGGCTCAGAGCAGGGCCATGGACCGGAGGCGCAGACTCACTCTTGGCTGGTCGGTGTCAGTGTGGGGGTGCAGGCAGAGCTCCACTTTGGCGATGGACCCGACTCAGTCCTGGCTCTGTCCCCGCTCCTGTGGCCTTGGGGAGCTTGTTGAGACTTTGTGGGCCTCAGCTGCTTACCTGTAACGGGAGACAATGTTACCTACTTTGAAGAACAGTTGCGAACATTGGAGACAGCGGATACAAAGTGGCTGGCACACAGAAATTATTTTAAAACCAACCGCCTCCGTTCCAGCAGGTGGGTGACGAAGTTCACATCCTCGTGGGCGGGTGCCCAGCTCCTGGGGCTACTTGCCCCAGAATTCTCCTGGGTCTTCCCACCTGGCACCTTCCCGGGCTCCACCCAGTCTGCCTCGAAGCTCCTCCCACTTGGCTTCACTCATCAGAAGCCTTTCCGTCCTTCAAAGTCCCCTTTCAATGCTACTGTCTCCGGCTGTCCTGCCTGGTCCCCTCCAGCCCAGAGGAGGTCCGGGGGCAACTCTGCCAGTACCAGCTACCGGCCACGGTGCCTTCCTTCTGCACAGGGCGGACCCCACCTTGAATCGCAGCGATAACAAGATCTAGCATTCTGGAGCACCCTTCACCGCGTGAGACTTGGAGAGGGTGAGAGGCTCGCCTGTGGTCTCACAGCTAAAGGTGGCGAGGGCGACATAACCCAAGTCCACCAGGTTCCATCGCTCCTGCATCCTCCCTGTTGCTTATCCTCTTCCCTGACCATCTGCACTCTGTCCCATGAGTTTATAAGCCAGTGTGACGTGGCAGAAAAAACACGGATCCTGGAGTCAGCTAGAAATGGGTTCAAAGCTCACCTTCGCCATTGACCAGTCGCCTGGGCGGCCTTGTCTAAGTCCCTAACCTCTGCGAATCCATTTCCTCACCTAGAGGTGTGAGCAGCTCGTTTGGATGCTATGACAGACAGGGATGGGCCAGCTGGGGGCAAAGTCAGGTCTAGAACTCAGGGCTTCTAAACTCAGCGCTCTGCCTTCTCCCTCGCTCCCCGCTGTTCATGCTGAGTCTCCAGAAGGAGTCGGGACCGGGGCCAGGAAGCCTCCAACCATGGATGAATTTGCTTTGAAGACAAAGGATGACTGACTCCTGGCAAGGAGAGTCGCTCCCATCTCTGTGCCAGACAAATGGGAAGCTGCCACACAGCCCGTGATAAATCTTTTCGCTAAAGATGGTGCACCGCTCTGGGCTGGTTCTGTGCACGGTCTTTGGACACGATACAAGTCAATTACTGGGACCAAGTTCCCAGCACTGAGCAGAGACGTTTTCATCCAGTGGCTGTCACGGAGCCAGAACTTCCCGGGGACCCAGCGGGGAAGCAGGTCCACTTCGAGTCGGATGGGGTAACTGCACTGTAGCAGGACCTGCCCAGGAGCCCCGTGGGGAAGGTGTCCCCCAGTCCCATCCTGATGGCTTCCCTCTGTGTTTGCCCCTGAAGCCACCACAGGCTGCTGGGGCAGCCAGGACCAGTCTGCCCACGTTAGAATCACCAGCCTTACGTGCCCTCGCTCCCAGCTGCCTGGATTTGGGGAAATGAGTTACCACTCCAGGCCAGACCTTGAGTGCACCACACAGCCGCACACAGGACCTTGCTTCCCCACCCGAGTCTCAGAAGCACTTCCTTCTACCCTGAGGTGCTCCTTCCCTGAGCCCTGAGCCCTGCCAGGTCATCACTCTGTTCGCCGGCACGCCCCAGCCCCCGCGCCCCCCCACCCCGCTTCCCCCTCCCGCCCGAGCACGCGCACACACACATGCAGGAAAGCCTCTCAAGCTCGGCAGCTTGCTGAGGCGGACCCTGGAAACTGCTCCGGGCCAGCAGATCTGGCCTTCCTCACCCACCCAAACCCGAAATGAAGCTCGCGCTGGTCCTCTGAGGCCAGAAATTTTAAACCTGATATGTTTGTTGCTCCAAAAGGGTCTTCCACCGGCCTGATGGTGGCGTTCGGTGTTTCCAGACCAAGGTTTGAGCTCCTAGCAAGCCCCCTGGTCTGGGGGGTGTGAGCCTCACTTACTGCTATGTGACTTTGGACAGGCCATTAACCTTCCTAAAAAAACGTAGCCAGCGGTTCTTCCCAGCTCCAGAAAGTGCTAAGATTCATCCTTGGGGTTTCCAAAAAGGCAGCCAGAGATGGCTGGAGGATAAGATGAGGGGGTGGGGGTGGAGAGAAATACAGAGGGGAAAGATTAAATGCAGAGGGCAGTGGTCTGAATCACAGAGAACTTGAATGTCACGCTTCAAAGCTTAGGTTTTATTTTAAAGCTCACGGAGGACCGGGGAGTATTTTTAAGCATGGGAAGTAGAGTTGCCAGATTTAGCAAATAAAAAATACCAGACATCCAGCCAAATGTATACTGGGCACTCTGCATTTTGTCTGGCAGCTGTGCGTGGATGGGAGCGGCAGAGAGAGCATTTGGCCACCGAGTGGAGAGCGTATGGGAGGGGACGAAACGGGGGGGGGGGGCAGAGAGACCATTGGGAGGTCATTATCACGTTCCAGGCAACAGCCACAGAAGGTAATCTTTGCTGAGTGCTCGTTTTTGCCAGGCGTTGTGATAGGGATTTTGTGTGTATAAATTCATTGAAGTCTCCTAACAAGGTGTGGTACTGAGCAGCGGTCCCGTTTTACAGGTGAGGAGGCCGCAGCACAGAGAGGTTCAGTGACTTGCCCAGGTCACACAGCCAGTGAGTAGCAGAACTGAGATGGGAGTCCCAAGCCCACATGCTTCACCACTGAGACATAGTGCCACCCCTAGGTGCCAGGGGAACCTGACCCCAGGCCACGCAGTGGGATCTGGGCGACAGTTAGAAGCAGTTTTGAATTCGGCCCCACTCCCTGGGGTGGGGGATGGGAGACAGTCACTAGAGAAGGAGAGAGAAAGGAGGCTCGCCAGTCTGGCTGTGTCCAAGCTCTGGGTTCAGATCACTTGATAACTTTCAAAGCAGGAAGAGAGGCTGGGAAGAAAAAACCACCAATAATTCTCGGCACTGACCAAACACCGGGAGACACCATCCACAGGATGTGAGGGGAGAGGGTGTGAAGGGGGACCGGGGCTCTGGCTGGGGAGGGCTGAGAGTCACATTAACCAGAGAGAGCGTTTGGGAGGCTGAGCAGCGTGGGGGTCTGCGCCCCCTGTGTGGGGGTTTGGAGAGAAGATGAGGTCAGTCCAGGACGTGTTAAACTTATTGGATCCAAGACAATGAGGCCATCCAGGCCCAGAGAGGTTAGGTGACTATCAGGGAGTCACACAGAAGGTGGATGTTACGGCAGGAACTGGAACTGAAGTCTCTTGACTGTATCTGGGGTGCCTGGCACAGACAGAGCCCTGGTCTAGGTTCAAAAATGGGGTGAGGATGCAGACACCCCCACACACAGTGTTCGGGGGCCACCCTCCGATGCCTACACACTCGGCTCTGGGAGCAGGTCCTGCCCTTGGGCTCTGAAACTGCCGCCAGAGCCGAGGGCCAGGCTGGGCTGAGTTTCGGGCGCTGTGAGCCCAGAGGAGTCTTTCTGCAAAGGCTTTTCTCCATCTGTGGAAAAGGAACGACATCCACAGCAAAGCCGTTACGAGGATTAAAGGAGAAAAATTAAAAAGGGAAAGCGACGCCCCGGGCACATGTAATTTGGGACCGTGCTATCAGCCGGCTCCCTTGCCTCTGCCACTACCGGTCACCCCTTCCTTCCCGCTCCACCGTCCTCCCCCCGCCCCCAGCTCCACCCTCCCGGCCGCCTCATCTCCCCTCCCTCGCTGGGGGCCCGGGGAGCGTCGGCAGAGGAGCCGCCTGGAGACAGCGCCCGGCTCCCCCGCCCCACCATTGCCCCTCTCGCGTGCACAGGGCAGCACCCCCACCTCCTTTCCTCCAGGTGACACACGTGCTGGTGGACGCCCCTCCCTCCCCATCCGCCCCCTCCCCTCCCCGTTCCGGGAGCCCCGCCCGCTGTTGCCCAGGGAACCGCCGGAGGCGGCAGCAGGGACCACAGGAGGGGCCCGAGGGGATGGGGAGGCTCCGGCCCTGAAGGCCTGACAAAGTACAAAGCCTGTCCCTGGGGAGGAAGCGAGGGACTGACGTCAAACTGAGGCTGAAAATATAGTCTAGAAAGTCACACGGCTCCTTGAAAAACGAGCCGCTCCCCTGCCAGAGAACGGAGAGGGGGAAGAGACGCAAACCCCGCCGTTCAAGGCCCCACGTCAGGGCTGGCTCCGGGACCCTCCAGGGTGCCTGCTGAGAGGTCTCGGGGTCACCAACGCCCCATTCACGGACCAGGGCACCCAGAGCACCCCACACCCCAGAGAGCAGC
>PVJI01026191.1:5272-19468 GCA_004026765.1 Micronycteris hirsuta
GCTATTGTTAGATTGTTCTTAATTTCATGGTCTCTAGTTATATTTTGCTTGCTTTTTTCTTTTGTTGATTATGTTCCAGTTAAGGGTGAGATCATATGGTATTTGTCCCTCACCACCTGGCTTATTTCACTTAGCCTAATGCTCTCCAGTTCTATCCATGTTGTAGCAAAGGGTATAAGCTCCTTCTTTCTCTCTGTTGCGTAGAATTCCATTGTGTAAATGTACCATAGTTTCTTGATCCACTCATTTGCTGACGAGCACTTAGGTTGCTTCTAGCACTTGGCTATTGTGAATTGTGCCGCTATGAACATTGGGGGGCATAGGTTCTTTTGGATTGGAGTTTCAGGGCTCTTAGGGTATAATCTCAGCAGTGGAATTTCTGGGTCAAAAGGCAGTTCCATTGTTAGTTTTCTGAGGAAATTCCATACTGTTTTCCACAGTGGATTCACCAGTCTGCATTCCCACCAACAGTGCACTTTTCTCTGCATCCTCTCCAACACTTGCTGTTGTTTTGTTGATGATGGCCATTCTGACCAGTGTGAAGTGACATCTCATTGTGGTTTTAATTTGCATCTCTCTGATGACTAGTGATGTTGAGCATCTTTTCATATGTCTCTGGGGCCCTCTGTATGTCCTCCTTGGAGAAGTGTCTGTTCAAGTCTTTTACCCATTTTTTAATCGGGTTTTTTGTCTTCCTAGAGTGGAGTCATATGAGTAGGTGTTAGTTTTTTTTAATTTTAGCCATTCCAATGACTGTGTAATGGTACCCTTTATGGTTTTAATTATTTGCATCTTCCTGATGACAACTGGTATTGAGCCGTTTTTCATGCACTTATCGGCCATTTGTATTCCTTTCTTGTAAAGCATCTGATCATACCTTTCGACTATATTTAAAATTGGTTTGTCTTTTTATTTTTCGGTTATAAAAATTCTTTATTTATCCTACATGCTAGTCTTTAGTTTTATGACTATTTTACCTAAATCTGTGGTTTGCCTACTCATTTCTTTAACGTCACTTGATGAGAAAAAGTTTTTTAGTTTTGATGAAGTCTATTTATCCTTTTTTTATGGTCACTACTTTCTGTTTCCTGTCTCAGAAATATTTCCCTTCCCTCACTCATAAAGACGTATGCTTTCCCTTAAAAGATTTGTTCAATTTACAACAACATTTACATTCAGGTTTATGTCCCACCTCAAGTAACATTTTCTGTTTAATGGGAGGCAGGTATTGAGATTTCTTGTTTCCATGTGAGTATCCAATTGTTTCTCTATGTTTTTAAAAAAGCGTTCCTTTCTCTATTGTATTGCTTTGGCATTTTTATTGAAAAAAATCACATGAACTTTGGCTTCTGGCCAAGATGGAATAGGAGGAACCAGTGTTACCACTGAACAATAAAATACTAGAAACTTGGACAAGATCTATAAAACAATGGTTTCGGCGTTGGATGAACGGCAGCACAGGAAGGTCATCCCTGAAAGAGGGGAGACAAGTGAGGTGAACTCCGCCACAGCTTCAGTGGATGGCCTGGAGAGTCTCCAAGCTGCAGCACAGGGAGGGGGACCCAAGCAGGGCCAGGTGGTCTCCCTGAGGTGAGGAGTCAAAGCAGAGGATTTGGGGAAGTCAAGGCAACTCAAATTTCCAAGGCAGAAATCCAGAGGGGAAAGCTGCAGGGGGACAGGAAAGTGGGTCAGGCGGTGAGCGGGGCTGGGAGGCCAGCCCACGCCATTGGTGGTGGGCTGAGTTTGGGTGTGTGGTTGCTCTGGGTGCCCTCATTCCCACCAGCTGTGGACTGTGTTACCACTTGTGCCCATGTGGGACCTGTGGTGTTGGCCTATTGCCCTGTTAGGGCTGTGTGGGGAGATGGGGATTCTGGGTTCTTCGGGTCCCTCCTGTGTTAGTTAGGCGGGATCCTTGGCCTGGCCCCAGTATTTTTCGTGAGGCTGGTAGAGGCCACAGAACAGAACTCACTTGCGAGTACAGACCATGCCCCTTGTGTCTGGGGCTCCTGGTTGCTGGAGCCCCAGGCACATTTACTGGTAAATGGTTGTATTTAGGCTGCACTTAAGAATTTGTTTACATTTTAGCTGTTATCATCCTACCTGCTTTTCATGACAGCCACGTGTTCCTCCACTTCCTCCATTGGTCAGTCAGCGGAGGCCCGTCTTTCTGCAGAGGGGCTTGTCACTCTTTGGAGTTATGTTCACTTTATGGGATCATGGTCAATTCTCGGATGGGCTCAAAAAAAGTAATGATTTTTTAAAGAGCGTCTGGCTTTTTCTTCTTGTTAGTGTGGGAGGGACATTACCTTGCTGAGTGAAGGGGAGCTCTGTCTCAGTCGTTTTCCCGAACATTTGCGGAGTGCTGTGCTTGGCAGGCTCCGTCCATGCAGAGGAGATAAAACATGGGCTTTGCTGTCTGCTAACTGAGCGTGTAAAGCATCAGGCAAATGACAGTGACAGCCGGATGTATTCATGGTTGATGTGCATGACAATTGCTGGAACCCGACAGGAGCCAGTACCAGGGCCTGTTGGTGGCCCCGGGAAGTTAAGTTTATGCCAATGTCTCCTGTCACAGAGGAGCAGCGATTTCCGCGTGGACAAAGGAGATGAGGACCTCCTGGGCAAAAAAAGCACCACCCCTGTAATCACCATGGGCTGTAAAAGCATGGCTGTCCTTGTGGGGTCCTAGCCCTGACCCCCGAGTTTTCTCCCTGACAGTCATTGCCTCAAAGCCCAGGCCTCTTTGAGACAACAACCACTTATTTCGATGTTCTACCACACAACCCCTACACCCAAACAGAAGCGTAGGCAAGTGGGCCTCCCCAGGCTCCCACAGTCCCCATTATAGCTCTGTTACACACTCCCGTGCCGCGTGATCCTGTGTCTTTCTCACCAACCCCACCAGGCGGTAAGCCCATCCGCATTCTCAGCCCCCAGCCAGCGCCGGCCTTGGTACAAGCTCTGAAAGTGCTGGATGAACTGAAATAAAATAACGTTTCTGTGACATTAGACCGCTAACAGTGGACAGACCGCTCTCTGACTCTCAGGGCCGAACTGTACTCCCACCAAAACGTACGGTGTCTGGGAGGTCAACGTACAGACACTGGAGTCAGTTTGCTTACTTATTTTTAACTGAAGAGAGGAGATTGTCTTATTCCAGGCTGCCATTACCTCCTGGAATTGGCAAGTCTGGTGGTTTCTAAATGTTACCTTTTAGTGAGCTAAATTATTCATTCAGTCCTCTAACCCAGTGACATTTTGATTGCTGCATTCACTGTTTAAATTTTGAATGATCTCAGCTTTTACTCGAGCCTGTCTCGACAGAGTGATAACTTCAGCAGGAGGGTAAGGAATCACTTGTTCTGCAACACGAGTTTCAACTGTAATTTTACAGAGCAAGTAACTTACGCTTAAACGGAGGAAACAACGAAGGCATCTGTTTTCAAATGCGACATTCTTTCCCATGGGAAAGCCTCTCGAATGTGTTTTGTTTCTGCCTTTTGCTTTCGCCTGCCTTCTTGCCTCTCACCAGCAAAATAATGTCATAATTTTTCCAAAACATAGCTTAGTCTTGGGAACATGCAAGAGAAAGATGACTTGAAATATAAAGCACTAAATCTTTTAACTAGTAGTTAATTGGGGAACAGTTTTGATTACCGGATGAAAATGTAAGGAGCAATTTCTCTATGCATGCACAGGTCAGGATTTACTCATATATTTAAAATAAGTCAAACATCACGTACTAGTAAGGACACACACCCAGAGTTTTGGCTGCAGCGCTGAGGGAGAAGTGGCTTCGGGCCGTAGGGAGGGGAGGGGCCGCAGAGAAGCCACTGCCAGCCTGGTTCTCGAAGGGTGAGTGAGAGCTGGCCGGGACGGCCTTTCAGAGGAAAACAGCCTGTGCCAGGGCGCTGGGTGAGCTGCCATCCCAAATTTAATCTGCTCAACTGTAACTAAATGCCTTTTTTTAAAATATCTTTCATTTTATGTGCCCTGTATTTTTTCCCTTTGTTTTTAAATAAAAGCACCCCACCACCTAAAACATGAACTCTTTCCAGATTATAGGGTCACGTTATTGCCTTCTTCCCTAACTACACCCTCCATCTCATTTCTGTGTGACTCCTGCGCCTTTGTGGAGTGGCCTCACATGCCTCCCACGACGCGCCTGAAATCCTTCTCCCCCTCTGCTGTCATGTGGCCCCTCTGTCCCCTCTGCCTGCTGTGTGTAGAGGGCCAGCTGTTGGAAAGCTCCTTCTGAAGGAGAAAGTGGCCAAGTCTGAAAACGGAGGGTCAATTAGCAAATAAATGCACAAACCTCTGTTTACATTTTTATCACTTATATACACTTAACAAATGCTTTTTGAATACCTACTATTGATACAGATGTCAAATCAGAAGTGAGTTGGTAAGCCGCACTACAATACGTGCAGTATTAGACGTAAGAATAAAGTGCCGTGGGACCCTAGAGAGCTTCCTTTCAGGGAAGTCATGTGAAGTTTCACAAGAGTAATGGTTAGGGGCAGATCCAGGCTTGGAGGGGGCGGGGTCTGAAGGTTATATAACTTGGCTGTCCCTTTAAGAAAAAGTGCCTTAGTGCTGTTATTTTACAAAAACAACACATATCCATTATGAACAAGTTGCCAGAACCCCTCCCTTACAAGGCCTGAAGCTTAAATTTCATTGGCTTCACAGTAAATCTGCCTCTGAAGATGAGATTTGAGTTGGGTCTGAAGGTTGTGGGGGGATTGCCAGACACAGAAAGAAGGGACTAGCCCACCTGGCAAAGCTACTAGTATTTGCAAGGGCCGAGGACGTGAAAACGATGTGCATCACTGTGCTGACTGATTGCACGGGGCTCACTGATGGGGGATGACGTCAGAGAAACGGTCCTGCGGTCAGACTGAGGATGACCTTGGTACACAGAAGATGAGATTGTATTCTATAAATATCGTATGCTCATGAGAGTTTTACACAAAGAATAATATGACCAGATTCATTCTTAAAGACAATTCTTCCAGAGTAGGGTGAATAATAGCTTTTCAATGGAAGTGCCTAAAACTTTTAATGACTGATATCACCTAATTACTGAGTCTTGAATTACTATACAGAAGTTTCATTAAATGAATTAGATCTCTATGTTTCCATATAAATAGATTTTGAAAACATACAATTAAGTAGGTAAAGCAAGTTGCAGAACATTGGAAGAGTATAATACCATATATGCAATAAAAGTATAAACCCTACAGAATCATACCACATTCTGTTTACAGACACGCACACCAGACGCTCTTGGAGCAGTGATTCAGCATTAAGCATTCAGGGTAATGTACCTCAAATAACAAGGATCAGTAATTTATATAATATGTAAATGTTAACTATTCATTTTAAATAGTGGATACATGAGTATTTTTGTATTATTCTTTATCATGTATCTATATTTTGTTGTTCTAAAAGAAAAGAAACAGTTTGCTTTGAGGTGTAAGCACAGGATAATTTAAGATTTTTTTCTTTCCTGTTACTGATATTAACTTGATATATAAACTTGCAATTCTCACATGAAAAAAAAAAAAAAAGGATCCCTGGCTGGTGTAGCTCAGGGGATTGAGTGCAGGCCTAGGAACCAAAGGGTCACCAGTTCGATTCCCAGTCAGGGCCCAGTGTGTTTTGTGTGTGCCCCTTCGTTCACTGTTATGATTGCACGTGATCTTTCTACTTCTGCCTTTTAACCTTGGTACTAGCTTCACTATTGCTTGATCCACTACTTTTATTTTGTTTGCCTTTGTCGGTGAGTATTTTTTTCATTGCAATACATTCTTACTTATATTTTTTAAAAATAATTTTAATTTTTTTAAATTTATTTTTAGAGAGAGGGGAGGGGAAGGAGAAAGAGAGGGAGAGAAACATCAATGTGTGGTTGCCTTTCTCACACCCCCAACTGAGGATCTGGCCTGCAACCCAGGCATGTGCCCTGACTGGGAATCAAACCAGCGACCCCTTGGTTTGCAGGCCTGTGCTCAATCCACTGAGCCACACCAGCAAGGGCCTTACTTATATTTTTTAAATTTTTCTTCTTCTTAAAGAAGTCCCTATAACATTACTTATAATACCAGTTTGGTGATATTAAACTCCTTCAGCTTTTTCTTGTCTGGAGTAAAAGGCTCTTTTTCAATTGCTGTGTTAGTCTCAAATTAGACCTGACCTCATTCACTCTGGAATCTGTATTTAGATTTGCGTGAGAGCATTTCCGGGTTCTGATCCATCTCAGCTGGCTAAGCCTCACCTGCTTGCCTTCCTAACCCTAACACTGAGCAGATGGAAGCTACTTGTCCTGCGAGGCAATGGGATCCAGCAGGAGGAGGTGAGAATTGGTTAGAATGAGGCCCCCGCTGGAGACACCATCCCGGATGCGGCCTGTGGAGTCAGGAGGGCAGCCAGACCTGGAACCCAGTCCCTCAACCAAGCTGCTTAGATGGTTGCCTTTTAAGCAAATGACGTATAAGGAAGACAGAGGTTTGCTTTTCATCATTATAGTAAGAACAAACTTGCCTTTCCTTCTCTTTCCAAATCAGCAATTCATTCTGTTATTTAGTACAGAATATAGGAAGTGAATCCCGTTTCATTTGGCTATTTTACCAACAGATGCTGCATTATATAACTCTTGGGTCTATTCTCTGTCAATTATAGCAACACAACACATAAAACTTCCTTATTTTTCTTGTCTTATATATATTTTTCCCAGACTATTTTTAATCTTGAAAGAACAAATGGGTCACCTATTAAGCTGGGAAGTTTACCAAAAGGCTGCACCAAAACAGTGTTGTTTTTGTAATGCTGAGTTGGTGAAGGCTTTTCAGGGAAGTTTGCTTTGAGGTGTAAGCACAGGATAATTTTGAGGTGTAAGCACAGGTCAGATTTGCTTATCTTCTGAGACCCAGCAAGAGTTTGAAATTTGTTCCCTCAACTTCTGTTTATTGGGATCGATGTCCCCATTACTAGAGAGATCAAAAGGGAGGTAGTTGAGAAGGTTCCTGATTCTTAAAGGTGCATTTACATCTTGTGACACAATTAGATGGAATAATTATAGAATAAACTTCAGTCGATGGGCCTTGCAGCTAGAATTTTGTCAGTGGCCTCAGAATCTTCCTCTCCACCCTCACTCCTTCAGCCAGCCTTTGTGGCTTCATCTTCCACATTGTCAATGATCCATCCACAAGATATGCCTCACCTACAATATGCCAGTGACCTTCACCTTGACTGCCTTTTAACCACCTATTCCTGATATCACAATATCTGTTGTGTTATCACCCAGGAATGCTCCCTCTCTGAGATCTCAGGCTTCCGTGTTTCACTCAGGTCATGTGCAGAGTCTGCTGGAAAGCTTTCAATTGCCAGTGGCTGGCACAGCTATTCAGAATAAAGCCTGTATTTCCTAGTCTCCCAACTAGATGTGGCGATGCGACTAAGTACTAGTTCGATGGGATGTAGGCAGAAGGGATACATGGCAACTTCTGAGAATTATCCTCAAGGAGGCAATCCATTCTGTAGTCCTCCCTCCTTCTTGCTGGGTGGAATGAATATGTGGTGGCTGGCGCTGGATTGGCCATGAATTAGAATCTATCACCCTGAGGGTGACAGAGCTACATTATGTGATAGAAGCAATGTGATTCTTTATGACTGAGGCCTTCATCACTGCACTGCATGGCTTGTTTTCATGGGAGAGAAACAAGCCCCAGTCTTGTTTAAGGCACTATTCTCTTGGGGTTTCGTCCTTCATAGCCGGTCTCAGTCCTAACACAGGGTGTGGCTAACATAGGTTTACAGTTGTGAGCACGCGAAACAGAGTTTATTCTTGTATTAATTACTGTATTATTTCCCAGAAGAACAGCTGTAAACCTACTTTTGCCCCACCCTGTATTTATAGCTCTCTTTTCCCCATTATTTTTGCATTTCAACCTCAAGAACTTACCCTGTTTCCTCCAGATTCTCTCTTGGTATTATTTCTTTTGCTAGTCATACTCTCTGTTCAGACTCGGTAGTCCATGAAGTATATATCATGACGTGACTCAGTTACATGGTGACCTATTAATTTCTAGGGTACACAGAAATTATTTTGCTGTACTTGCATTTGTGCAATGCGGGATCTTTTTGCAAATCAGATTCCAAAGGGAAGCACTGCTTCTCTCATAGCTGCAGCTACAGCTACAGCCCAGAGGACAACAGTTTTACCAAAACCACTGATCCTGAGAGGGAGCGGCAACACCAGTCAGAACACTTGGGTTGGGGAGATGTGTGCAGCTTCGTAGACAGCATCTACTGGAGCCCACTGAAGGGATACAGGCCTGTTCAAGGAGGTCAATGGATAAAGACAGTTCTTTCAGTACTTGCCTCAGCAGAAGATTCTGGGAATCTGAGCGCTGGCGGCCCAGGCAGAGAAGCACTGCAGAGGGTGAGATGGAACTAGACTCTGCCCACAGCCACACTGGTTGGGGGGCATCAGCACGTCCCTAATGAGAAGGAGGCTGTGAGCTACAACCAGTGTCTATGATTCGCTCATGAACTCTAACATACGTGCTATGTTGTAATACTTCTTAATTTAAGTGTGAGTTCAGTCAGTCTCAATAAGTCCTTTTGCAATCTTCATAAAGTTCTGAATTAAAGAAACTAGCTAGATATTTTTAAATAATATCTTAAAAATGAATTAGAAAGGTCCTGAGTCAAGAGTCTCATCCCCAAAGATGACTAAATTGAGACAATGATATTTTGGAGGGTTCATTTTTGTTTGCATTTGCTACCCCCAAGGTGGAATTACACTCACTCTCTCTGTGTTTCCATAGTGACCCCTGCTAGAATGAAATTGTACCTTTCTCTTGGATGCTGAGGCGTTCCTTGAAACAAGGTCTCTACTTCTCTCCATATCCCTGGATAAGAAACTAGAGTGTCATAGATGGTTAATAAATACAGTGGTACCTTGGTACTTGTCGTTAATTTGTTCTAATGAGTTGCAAGCAAGTGACGATGGATGAAGCATTTTCTCTTGCAAGGTGGCACCGTGACTCGTACAAGTTCTAGCAAGTGCGACGAGTGGCAAGCAAGCACCAAGTGCTGAAACATCTTTTCTTATCAAAATGCAACACATACCAGGTTTGATGAGTTCCGAAGCCTATGAGCACCGAGGTGCCACTGTATTTGTTGACTGACTGAGTGAAAGAGTCTTGACTATAATATGAATATGTAATTAGACTTCACACTGAAAACATAATCACATAATAAAATCCAGTTGACTTGGATTTATTGAAAAGGGAGACTATGCATAGACATTATAAGATGAATGCACAATGTAATTCTTGGGGTAATTTAGTAAGAGCATGTGATCAGAAGTTGGAAGGAGAGTAGAATTATTGTTAAACTTGTATTCCGTGTAGAATTGTATTAAGACTAACAGAATGGCACTAGAGACCTGTGTGAGCTGTATTCACTGCTCTCTCTTTTGTACCTCACGCATTTGAGAGAGAGCAAGTGGTCAAAATAGCATGGCTTCTACTCCAGGAGATCCTGGTGTACAGTCCATGAACAGGAATACCTTGGAGCGGGGAGAAAGGTTTTCCTACCTGCTTAGTTTAGAGCCCCACCTGGCCAGCGCCATGACTTCCTGAGAGATGGGCTGGCTCACTCAGGAAGGAAGTGTGGTTTTGGGGTGATGTGGTCTCTAGATGGCATCTTAGGTGAGGAGTGACTGCTAATGCCCAGGTAGAGGTGGTTACCAACCAACTCTTCCCTTGTGGGAGCCATGGATCTATTATCACAGAGGGCTTTTCAGGAAGTATCTCCTTACAAGTCGCATCAATATTCTTTTATTCATACAAGCTTTCTCCCTATAACTTTCTCCTTTTTTTTTTTTCCTGCAAAATCATCTCTTTTTCTGAGCTGGGAGGAGACACACAGGGAACTCTTTGTAACCAGTGCCTTGGCAGGAACCAGAGTGGGAAATGAATGGAGGGTGGACAGATAGATGGATGAGTAAACAGAGAGACAATTAGACAAACAGGAAGAAATAAGTTCCCGTAAGAGTGTCAGCTGATTTCTCAACAGAAACTTTGTAGGCCAGAAGGGATTGGCAAGAAATATTCAAAGTGATGGAAAGCAAGGACCTACAGCCAAGATTACTCTACCCAGCAAAGCTGTCACTTAGAATTGAAGGACAGATAAAGAGCTTCCCAGACAAGAAAAAGCTAAAGGAGTTCAATACCAAACCAGTATTATATGAAATGTTAAAGAGTCTTCTTTAAGCAGAAGATCAAAAGTAGAAACAATAAAATGGCAATAAATGCATATTCATCAACAATTGGACCTAAAAATCAAAATAAGTGAAGAAGCAGAACAGAAACAGAATTATAGATACAAGAGCGTTTTGATGGTTGCCAGCTGGCAGGGTGATTGGGCAGATGAGAAAAAAAGGTGAAGGGATTAAAAAGTACAAATTAGTTGTTACAAAATAGTCATGGGGATGTAAAATCCAAAATAGGGAATAGTCAAAAATAATCTAATAACTATGTTTGGTGTCAGATGGGTGTGAGATTTATGGGGATGATCACTTAGTAAGTCATGTGATTCTAGTCACTGGGGTGTGCCCCTGAAACTGATATAGTAATGTATGTCAGTGATAACTGAAAATAAAAAATGATTAAAATAACAATGACAAATATTATAATTAATAATGTTAATTATTAACATATTGATTATTATTGGTTAACATTCATTATTAATAATATTTTTAATAAATGAAATCAGAAATTGAGGCAGAGACATTGAACATCCCTTTATTTCTGGCTTGGCTGGCAAGATAACTCCTTTGATAAGGAGTTATCAAAATCCAACTGGAGATTAAAACACACTCTAGTCCAAGACCTGCTTATTTGTTTTCCAGTAATTATAAATTTCATGATGGCTTAACCTGCACGACTAATAAAAGAATAGGACATTGGAAGGTAATGATCAAGACAGGAAAACATATGTGCATATTATATTTCCTGGAAGATTTTGAGGTAGAGCTTATTCATGTGGATCACCTGTTCTTGGCAAACTGACATCTTACAGCAGCACAATATTTGATGAATGTCAGCACATCAACGCTCTTGGCCCCTGCTACCGCAGACACTGGCACGTCTCTGTCCTCAGTCACCCTCAGCACCTGGCGCGATGGCTCTCACTGAAACCAGCCCTGTTTGCGACCTCAGGTGTGCCAGCATTTCCAGGTCGCTCCACAGTAAGTTCCAACGTGTGTCAATACTTTAGTGAGTACCTGGCTGAGCGGTGTCTCAGTGCGATGGTCTGGTAACAAAGCCATCAGCTCTGAGGGCAGGAACCTGCTCTATCCTGGCTGCTGCCACACGGGCAACCCGTAGCAGAGAGCCAACTACATGGTGAGGTCCGGTAACTGCTGCATGACCGAATGGCAGTGACCACTGTGGGGAGGCTGGGATGGGACTTGTCTTTTTGGGACGCAGGGAGATAGGATCTGTTTAGAGGTCTTTGGATACGAACCTCTTGCACACCGTCTGTGGGGAGTAAGCAGTCTTATTTGAAGATGACCACAGAGAGTTGAGCTTCTCATCTCCTCTGTGATATCACTGCTGAGCCACCAGCACAGCAGCCACACCTTCCGTGTCCCATGGCACTGAGCCCTGTTCCTGTCCTGTCTAGAATGCTAGTCCAAACATATTTGTGTGTGTATGTGTCTCCTTCCCTTGAGGGCAGGAACCAGGTTTCATTTGACTCCTGTCCAGAGTCCAGCAGAGAGGTCCAGAGGGGTGGGTACTCACTATGTGTTTGCTGAGGGAATGGACAAATGGAACACAGAACCGCACTTTACAGATGGCCCCAAATGGTGCACCAGAAGGGAACAGATTACCAAAGGTTGAGAGCTACCAAAGATTGTTTCCAGAGCTATTCAGAAATGCTACTGGGGGATTTCTGCGGCGAGCCATGGCCAGAGGATACACAGTGCAGAAGGCCCATGAGCTGGCAGCTGGCTGCAAGTGTGGGCTTTGGGCCAGAGGATCCAGGATCTGAACCTCTAGCTCCACCCTTACTGCCTATAAATGACCTAACCTCTCTGAGCCTTATTTCTTCCTCTGTAAGAAGCCTAGCATTGTTGTATGAAGTGAGAAAATACCTGGCATATGGTCAAGTGTTCAATAAATTATTGTTATCATATGTATTATTAATTAAAATTCTTGGACAATTTAGAGCCAGCCAATAATTGTGGGGTATAAGTAGAGAGAGGAGTACAGATTGGAGGCAGAGGGGAGATGTGAGGTTCCTGACACCTCCCCCTCTCTGTCATCCCATCCTTCTTCCTCTGAAATAGCTCAGGGTCTGCTTCAGTGTCTCCCGGAGATCCCTTCAGGGGCATCCGAGGGTGGGCAGGGGCCTCTGAGAGGCTCCCAGGAAGAGCAATTTATGGCTTGGGGAGCAGCCAAGTGGCCAGGAGACCTGAGCAAGGGAGAGTTGTGGACAAGGCTGAGTAAGAGTGGCTAATGGGAAGCAGGCACTATATACAGGCCCACAAATCCTAGATATATCAAAGGAATGGTGTGTGTAAAAGCATTCTGTGAAGCCATGAATACATATGCAAACTATAGGTATTGGCGTTTCAATGTGCTTATTATTCTGCTATGCCTAAGTTTGTGCTAAGCAACGCGTCTTTCAGGTTACTTGCTTAGTCACCATTCCTTACATTTTGATGTACTCCTAAACACACACTCATACACACAGAGGAAATGAGAGTACTGGATCCAACAAGTATTTCAGGAGGGTCTAGTAATTTGTGCAGGGCACTGTGAGATTGCAAACAGGGAAGAGACCCCTGCCTTCACGGCTCACAACCAGCTTCCTGCAAAGCCATAATGTATTAATTTATGGTCCACTGAAGCCAGGGAGAAGTTCTCTTCGCTTTTGTCTCGCTGCAACTGGCAGAGAAGAACTAGACTGAGGAAGGTAGAAACATAAACCAACCCTCCTTAGCGAGTGCACAGCAGCCTGCAGGGCGGGCCACCTGCCCTGGCAGCCGAGCGGTGCACTCCTGCCCCAAGACGGAAGATACATGATTTCAAATGCAGAGGAGGAGGCAGTGTTCTGACTCCGCAGCACATGCCCCACTGCTGTATTGCTCACTTGCAGTAGTTATCTAAAACCCATATTACGTTTTTTTTAAATGCTAGAGTAAGGCGCTCACCACATGCGGCTACTAGGGCTCCTAAGAGTGAGGTCTTCGATGTTGCCAGGCAACGAAAGAGCACGCCCGGCATTCCTGGAGCCAGCCCTGTGCTTGCGCCAGCGCCACCGCCCAGACCTCGCCTTGACCGCGACGGGAGCACTTCGCTACCCGTCTGGCCTCCCAAGCGGCAAATTAATACTGGATGGAACCTCCAAACCAGTCACTAGCTGCTTTATGGGGCATCTGTGCCTCGAGTGGAGCATCCCAAATTTCATTTTAAACAGGTCTGTTTAGTTCTGGCTCCTCCCCTAAGTGGATCAGGGTAAATTGAGGCAAGATGTTTATTGACTCTGAGAATTCAATTCAATTTGGACTTGGCTTTTGAGGACACAGTGTTCTCAGGGGGAAGATGTTACTGCCTTGTTATTTGGCGGGGGTGGGGGTGGGGGGGGTGGGGGGGGGTGTGTGCTTCAATCAGTATGGTCTGGGATTGATCTCTTTCAGGATGGAGGTGGAGCCAACAAGGCAAGAAGTGACTGGAGAGGTCTCCTTTGAGGAGAATGGTGGCTTTTCACACCAAAAAATCCCTCTGCTTTCTTGGGGTGTCAAAATTTGCAGCACAGGTGGTGCTATACCCTTAAGCTCATAGGCATGGGGCAAAATAAGCTCATCAGCAAAGCTGCTCCAGAATTCCTGGAGAGGATCGACCTAGGGGCCTCGTTCTAGTTGAATGGGGACTAGGAAAGTTTTTTAAAACTGCTTTCATGTCACCTTTTGTAGCAGTTCCCTAAACAATGGGGGAGGAGGTAGTGGAAATGAGAGGAGGTGGACCAAACACCCTGTCTCCCCCTCCTTGGCCACCCCACTTGGGGCTGGGGGAGGGTGGAGACCTGGGACAGCGGGCAGACAGCTCCCCTCAGTGTGAGCACACATTTTAAGCAGACAAAGTGCACCTGTACTCATATGGAGGGTCCTGGGTG
>PVJI01026192.1:0-19287 GCA_004026765.1 Micronycteris hirsuta
GAAACACCATATGATCTCACCTATAAGTGGAACCTAATCAACAAAAGAAACAAGCAAACAGAATACAAAGACATTTAAATAAAGAACAATCTGGCAGTAACCAGAGAGGAGGGTGCAGAGGGATAATAGAGGATAATAGTGGAAGGACCATCAATGAACATGTATAAAGGACACATGGAGAAAGCCAATGAGAGTAGGTACAAGGGTGGGACATGGGATAGTTGTGGTCACATGACATAGTGAGGTAAAAATGGAGACGACTGTACTGAAACAATAAAATAAAAATAAAAAATAAAAAAAAAACAATTACAAACAGTCAACATAAATGGCATAAAGGGCATCCCAAGAGCATCAAGTTCAGGAGCTCAAGGAGACTCCACCACTGAATCTCACAGGTCCCCTGAAAAATAAGGTCATACCATGAAGACAGGGAATCAAAGAAGATCAATCTAAGAAGCAGAAACAAACAAGAAGAATACCTAACATGGGGAGACAAAGAACCATCCCCCAATAAATGGTAAGGAGGAAAAAAGTGCTAAATGAAGTAGAGACAAGTAAGCTACCAGATATTGAGTTCAAAATAGTGGTTGGAAGGAAGCTCAATAAGCTCTGTGAGAACTACAAAGAACTACAGGGAACCTACAATGACCTAACTGTGAACTACATCAGCATGAAAAGGGACATAGAAACTATCAATAAGATCCAGGAGGAAATAAAGAATGCAATTTCTGAATTGGGAAACACAGCAGAAGGAATTAAAAGCAGCCTAGTTGAAGCAAAATATTGAATCAGAGAGCTGGACAACAAGGTGGAAGAAAATTCCCAGACAGAGCAACAAGAGGAAGAAGACTCAGAAAGAATGAAGGGGGTAAGGAAACTGCAGTATAAGATGGAAGATAATAGTATCCATATCATAGAAATACCAGAAGGAGAAGAACAAGGTACAGAAAATCTGTTTGAAAAGTAATGACTGAAATCTTCCATAACTTGATGAGAGAAAAAATTAGGTAAATCCCAGAAGCACAGAGGTCCCCATCTAGATGAGTCCAAAGAGGCCCACTCCAAGGCACATCATACTAAAAATGGCAAAATTAAGACTAAAGAGAATATTAAAGGCAGCAAGGGAAAACAGCTGATAACACACAAGGAAGCTCCAAAAATACTCTCAGCTCTCTACTCAACAGAAACACTATAACCCAGAAAAGGATGGCAAGAAAATTTCCAAGTAATAAAAAGCAAAGACTACTTTAAAAAAGCAAGACTACTTTACCCAGCAAGACTCTCATGTAATATGGAAGGGAAAATAAAGAGCTTCCCAGACAAAAAAAAAAAAAAAAAAAAAAAAAAAAAAAAAAAAAAAAAAAAAAAAAAAAAAAAAAAAAAAAAAAGGCTAAAAGAACACTTCTCCACCACACTAGCATTGCAAAAGATGCTAAAGGGACTGCTTTAAGAAGATGAAGAGAAAGAGAGCTAGAGAAAGGAACACAAGTACAAAGGGAAAAAATGGCAATCAACAAGTACCTATCAATAAGAACCTTAAGCCCTGGCTCATGTGGCTCAGTGGATGGAGTGCTGGCCTGCAAACCAAAGGGTCGACTGTTGGATTCCCAATCAAGGCGCATGCCTGGGTTGCGGGCCATGTTCCTGGTGTGGGGGGTGCACCAGAGGCAACCACACACTGATGTTTCTCTGCCTCTATTTCCCCTCCCTTCACCTCTGTCTAAAAATAAATAAATAAAATCTTTAAAATAAATAACCTTAAATGTAAATGTATTAAATGCCTCGATCAGAAAACATAGAGTAGCTCAATGGTGTCAAACTAATTTTCATCCGGGACCACGTCAGCCTTGCAGTTGCCTTCAAAGGGCTGAATGTAATTTCAAGTCCTTAACAGTTAAAGAGTAGTTACATTTATACAGTCCTAAAATTATTTCGGCCCTTTGAAGGCAACTGCAAGGCTGCTGTGGCCACCCGTGAAAATTAGTTTGACACCCCTGGGGTAGATGAATGGATAACAAACACGATCTGCATATCTGCTGCCTACAAGAGACACACCTCAGAACAAAATAGCTACATTGACTGAAAGTGAAGGGACAGAAAAAATATTCTAAGCAAACAGATATGTACAAAAAGCTAAGGTACCAATACTTATATCAGACAAAATACATTTCAAAACAAAGTCCCTAAAGAGAGACAAGAGAGGACACTATGTAATACTCAACAGAAAAATACATCAAGATATAACACTTGTAAATATAAATGCACCCAGCATAGCAGCACCCAAAGATATAAGGAACATCTTGGAGGACTTCAAGAAAGACATTGATAGCAACACAATCACAGCAGGGGATTTTAACCCCCCATTGTCAACAATGGATGGATTTTCCAAGCAAATAACCAACAAAGATATTTTGGTATTGAACAACACTCTCAATCAGGAGTGTCCAAACTATTGGCATCTCTGCACCACACTGGAAGAAGAAAATCTGTCTTGGGCCACATGTTAAACACATTATGACACATATCACACACAAAAAATCTCATAATGTTTTAAGTAAATTTACAATTTTGTATTGGGCTGCATTAACAGCCATCCTGGGCAGCATACAGCCCAAAGACAGCAGTTTCCAAACTTGTGTTATATATCAAATGGACTTAATTGATATATACATAATCTTTCACACCAAAGAAGCAAAATACACATTCCTCTCAAATGTACATGGAACATTTTCAATGACAGACCACCTGGTAGGTCAGAAAATAAGCCTCAACAAATTGAACAATATTGAAATCATATGAAACATGTTCTCAGATCACAATGTCTTCAAACTAGAAACCACCTCAAGGAAAAACTCAAAAACATTCAAATTCAGAGTCTGAATAACATGCTATTAAATAATGAATGGGTTAACAATGAGATCAAAGTAGAAATAAAAAAATTCCTGGAAACAAATGAAAATGAACACAGAACACCCATAACTTATCGGACACAGCAAAGGCAGTCCTGTGATGGAAGTATATAGCAATACAGGCCTACCTGAAAAAGAGAGAAACATTTCAAATAAACAACCTAACACTACATCTACAAGAACTAGAGGAACAACAAAAACAAGCATAGCCCACAGCAAGTACAAAGAAGGAAATAATCAAGATCAGAGAAGACTTAAATGACATAGAGACTAAAAGAATAATTCAAAGAATCATGAAGTAAGCCGGTGAGGGACAAATACCATATGATCTCACCTTTAACTGGAACATAATCAACAAAAGCAAAAAGCAAGCAAAACTTAACCAGAGACATTGAAATTAAGAACAACTTAACAATAGCCAGGGGGGAGGGGGGAGGGGACAATGGGGAGAAGGGTTTTCAGGAACCACTATAGAGGACACATGGACAGAACCAAGGGTGGGGAGGGAGCCAGGGAAGGGAGGTGGGATTGGAGGGAGAGGGGAGAGGAGAGTATGCAGACAACTGTAATTGAACAACAATAAAGTAAAAAAAAAAAAAAAAAGAATCAATAAATCCAGGAACAGGTTATTTGAAAAGATAAACAAAACCGACAAGCGAGCAATCAGACTCATCAAGAAAAAGAGAGAGAGAACAAACATAAATAAAATTGGAAATGAAGGAGAAATTACAACTGATGCCACAGAAATACAAAGGACTGTAAGAAATTACTATGGACAACTATATGCCAAGAAATTTGAAAACCTGGAAGAAATGGACAAATTTCTAGAAAAATACGATCTTCCAAAACTGAATAAAGCAGCAGCAGAAAGCCTGAATAGTCCCATAACAATTATAGAAAGTGAAGAAATAATAAAAAAAAAAAACCTCCAGCACGTAAAAGACCTGGATAGGACATATTCACAGGTGAATATTACCAAATATTTAGGGAACAGCTAACTCCTATCTCTTTCAAACTATTCCAAAAAAATTCAAGAAGAGGGAAGACTCCCAAACTCTTTTTATACGGCAGCATTATCCTAATTCCAAAACGAGACACAACAAAGAAAGAAAACTACAGGCCAATATTCTTGATGAACATAGATGCTAAAATCCTCAAAAAATATTGGGAAACCAGATCCAGCATATATTATAAAGATCATATGCCATAATCAAGTGGGTTTTATCCCAGGGATGCAAGATGGTAAAATATTCTGAAATCAATAAATTAACACACCACATAAACAAATGAAAGACAAAAATCACATGATCATATCAATAGATGCTAAGAAAGCATTTGATAACATACAACACCCATTTATAATAAAAATGGTTAGCAAAGTGGGAATAAAGGGAGCATACCTCATGAAAATAAAGGCCATATGGAAAAAATCTTCAGCCAACAACATACTCAAGAGGCAAACACTAAAATATTTTCCTGTAATATCAGGACAAAGACAAGAATGACTGCTTTCACTGCTTTTATACAACATGGTATTGGAAGTTCTAGCCATAGCAATCAGACAAAAAAAGAAATAAAAGCCATCCAAATTGGAAAGGAGGAAGTAAAACTGTCATTATTTGCACATGGCATGATAGTTTAGATGGAAAACCCTATAGGCTCCACCAAAAACTACTTGACCTAATAAGTGAACTTGGCAAAATCATGGGATACAAATTTAATATTCAGAAATCAAAAGCATTTTAATATACCAATAATGAAGTATCAGAAAGAGAATCTAGGAAAAAAATCCAATTTACTACAAGAAAAATAAAGTAAATACAAATAAACTTAACAAAGGAAGTAAAAGACGTATACTCAAAAAACAACACAACACTGAAGAAAGAAATTAAGGAAGACACAAATAAATGGAAACATGTAATGTGTTCATGGATTGGAAGAATGAACATTATCAAAATGTCCATACTACCCAAAGTAATTCATAGACTCAACACAATCCCTATTAAAATACCAATGACATATTTCACAGATATAAAACAAACAATTCAAAATTTATATGGAACTGTTAATGACCTCGAACAGCAACAGCAATTTTGAGAAAGAAGAACAAAGTAGGAAAGATCAAACTGATATCAAACTATATTGTAAGGCCTCTGTAATCAAAACAGTCTGGTACTGGCATAAGAACAGACATATAGACCAATGGAAAAGAGAGCCCAGAAATAAACCCAAGTCTCTATGGTCAATTAATATTCAAACAAATGGGGGGAGCATAAAATGGAGTAAAAATAGCCTCTTCAACAAATGGTGTTGGGAGATCTGGATAGCTACATGCAAAAAAATGAAACTTGACCACCAACTTACACCATACACAAAAATAAACTCAAGATGGTAACAGATTTAAATATAAGTTGTGACACCATAAAAGTACTAGAGGAGAACACAGGCATGAGAATCTCAGATATTCCACACAGCAATATTTTTTAATCTATATGTCCCCTAGAGCAAGGGACATAAAGGGAAGAATGAACAAATGGGATCTCATCAAAATAAAAAGCTTCTGAACAGCTAAAGAAAACAGCATTAAAATGAAAAGAGAACCAACCATATGGGAAAACATATTTGCCAACGATACATCAGACAAGAGTTTGATCTCCAAAATATATAAAGAACTCACACAACTATACTCCAGGAAGACAAACAACCCAATTAAAAATGGGCAAAAGACCTGAACAGACACTTCTCTAAGGAGAATATACAGAGGGCCCAGAGACATATCAAAAGATGCTCAGCTGCCCGGCTGGTGTAGCTCAGTGGATTGAGCGCGGGCTGGAAACCAAACGGTCCTGGTTCGATTCTCAGTCGGGGCACATGCCTGGGTTGCAGGCCAGGTCCCCAGTGAGGGCCATGTGAGAGGCAACCATACATTGCTCTTTCTCTCTCCCTTCTCCTCTCTCTGAAAATAAATAGATAAAATCTTTAAAAAAAAAAAAGATGCTCAGCATCATTAGCCATCAGAGAGATGTGAATTAAAACCACAAGGAGATACCACTTCACTCTGGTCAGAATGGCCCTCATAAACAAATCAACAAACAAGGATTGGAGAGGATGTGGAGAAAAGGGAGCCCTAGTGCATTGTTGGTGGAAATGCAGAACGGTGAAGCCGCTGTGGAAAACAGTATGGAATTTCCTCAGAAAACTAAAAATGGAACTGCCTTTTGACCCAGAAATTCTGCTGTTGGGATTATATCCTAAGTACCCTGAAACACCAGTCCATAAGATCCTATGCATCCCAATGTTAATAGCAGCACGATTTACAATAGCCAAGTGCAACCTAAGTGCCCATTAGTAAACAAGTGAACCAAAAAACTCTATTTATACAGTGGAATACTATGTAGCAGAAAGTAGGAGCTCCTATCCATCATGACTACGTGCATGGATCTGGAGAGCATTATGCTAATGTGAAGTAAGCCAGGTGGTGGAAGACAAATGCCACATGATTTCACCTATGGGTTGAACCTAATCAACAAAACAAATAAGCAAGCAAAATATAACAGGAGACTTGGAAATAAAGCACAAACTGACATTAACCAGAGGGGAGGGAGAAGGGAGGAAGAAGGGGGGTAACTGGGAAAGTGTCATCAAGGAACAGGTATAAAAGACCCATGGAGAAAGCCAAAGGTGGGCAGGATTGAGGGTGAGAGGTGGGGGTTGGTGGAGGGAAGGGGAAAGTGGTGGCAGGAAAATGTGTAGTGTACTTGAACGACAATTTTTAAAAAAGTGAAAATAAAAAATAAAATGCCAAAAGTGAAAGACAAAGAGAGACTCTTAAAAGCAGCAGGAGAAAAGCCATTAGTTATATATAAGGGAACTACCATAAGACTGTCAGTTGATTTCTCAATAGAAAAGTTACAGGCTAGAAGGGATTGGCAAGAAACATCCAAAGTGATAATAATGAATCACCTATGACCAAGACTACTCTACCTAGCAACGCTATCATTTAGCATCAAAAAGCAGATAAAGAGCTTCCTAGCCAGAAAAAGAAAACTAAAGGAGTTTATCACCACCAAATTAGTTTTATATAAAATGTTAAAGGGTCTTCTTTAAGAAGAAGATTAAAAAATATGAACAGTAAAATGGCAATAAATACATATCCATGAACAACTGAATCTAAAAATCAAAATTAACAAGAAAGCAGAACAGAAACACAATCACAGATACAGAGAATGTTTGATGGTTGCCAGATGGCAGGGACATTAGGGTGTTGGTAAAAAAGGTGAAAGGATTAAGAAGTACAAATTGGTAGTTACAGAATAGTCATGGGGATGTCAATTACAGAATAGGGAATAGAGTAGCCAATGAACATATCTGCAGGACCCATGGACATGGACAACAGTGCGGAGTTTGTTTGAGGGAGTGTGGGGGTACTGGGTGCAGGGGGATAAAGGGAGGAAATTGGGACAATGGTAACAGCATAAACAATAAAATATAATTAAAAAATAAAATATATTTGTAATATTAAGACTAGGCTATCATTATTCTCAGCTCTAGAACTATGAAATTTTTAAAATCATGAACTGTTTTCAGTGTAGTATAACCACATTAGATGTGTTGCTGGTCTAAAAAAAAAACCCAGTTCATCACTTTTAATATCTCAATAAATTACTGAGGCCAGAAACTTGAGATGAATAATATTTTATAAATATTTTTCTTTCACAATTACCAGCAGTCCTCAGGGATAAACTAGAGAAAGGCCTGCCCATTGCCAATAGCTTCACCTTTTTGCCAAGATTCATGTTCTCCATCTTTGCCTTCAATAGCTTCATTTTATTCATAGTTATTGAATTTTCAATTATCTGTTGCCCAGAAGGAGAAGGCTCAATTTCTTCATCCTCATCAGTATACAAATTATATACTGAACCACCACTGCAAAAAAACAAAACAAAATGATTATTACTGTTACGTGCCTGACACCTACCCAATGACTAAAAATACTCCATGTACAATAGAAACTATAGATGCTGCTAATGAGAAAATAATAAATCCATCTTGTTAATGTAAGTTCAAGGCAAATGTATTTTTTAATATACTTTAGGAGAAAAAATGGGGATACATATCACAATCTATCCCTACTGGAAATTCTAGTACAGCTGAGCTTTTCTGATGTCAGTACACCATAAATAAAGATCTTTTGCCTATCTCACAGAAGCAAAATCCATTTCTACAAAAATGATCTTATTTCATTTTATCAGCCAAGACAAACTAGACTACAAGCTGATCAAATTAACCAGAATGAAAAAGAAATTGACACTGAAGTCCTGAATTGTATTCATCCTGAGAAGATTCTCACACAAAAAAAGGAGGAAGGACTCATACACAGGTGTCACCAGAACATTTTCTGTTCTTTAGAATAACAACAACAAAAAAACACAGATGACGTAAGATTTTTCTCAGTGTGTTTAGAAATGTAACTACCTAGAACATATATTTTAAATTAAAAAAAGACACCCCAGGCAATTCACGACACAAATTATTAAACATGTTAAACATTTCAATTATTAATCATCATGTTATTTGTTCGTATCTTAACATAATTACTATTTGGGGCCCCTTGTCTTTGCATAATGCAATGGCACTTATTACACTGCCAACATATTTATACTTAAATGTCTATCTTTCCCTCTTACTCCACCATATGTATAAGTTGAAAGCAGTTATTAGACTTTCCTCTTCCTAGTCTTAGTACTTGGCACAACGCTTGGCACATATTCAAAAGTCTGCTGAGCTAAATACAAATGTAAGTGAAATTCAATTTTTTCAATAATGGGAAAAGTAAAACACTAAGGGTCTGAAAAAACAAAAATATTTGAAGAATGACTAAAATTTTAAATAGAGCAGAAAAAGAATGTGTGTTAGTCATTCTAGAAAGTTTACTTGTAGGAAAACTAATGTATCTATGCTAAAGAATATGAGGGTTAATAAGATTTCCCGTTCTATATGGTTGCAAGAATGGAAGCAATTTAGGATAGTCTTTTTAAAATATATTTTATTGATTATGCTATTACAGTTGTCCCATTCCCCCCCCTTTTATTTCCCTCTGCTCCACACCCCCGCTTCCACATTCTCCACCTTTAGTTCGTGTCCATGGGTCATACACATAAGTTCTTTGGCTTCTACATTTCCTATACTATTCTTAACCTCCCCGTCTGTTTTCTACCTACAATTTATACTACTTATTCTCTGTACCTTTTCCCACTCTCTCTCCTTCTCACTCCCCTGTTGATAGCCCTCCATGTCTTATATAAATCCCTTTAACATTTCATATAATAAAGGCTGGGTGGTGATGAACTCCTTGAACTTGACATTATCTGAGAAGTACTTTATTTGCCCTTCCATTCTAAATGAAAGTTTTGCTGGATAGAGTAATCTTGGATGCAGGTCCTTGCTTTTCATGACTTGGTATACTTCTTTTCAGCCCCTTCTTGCCTGTAAGGTCTCTTCTGAGCAATCAACTGACAGTCTCATGGGAACTCCTTTGTAGGTAACTGTCCCCTTTTCTCTAGCTGCTTGTAAGATTGTTAACCTTGGGTAATGTAATAATGATGTGCCTTGATATGTTCCTCTTTGGGTCCAACTTCTTTGGGACTCTCTGAGCTTCCTGGACTTCCTGAAAGTCTATTTGTTTTACCATATTGGGGAAGTTCCCCTTCATTATTTGTTCAAATAAGTTTCCAATTTCCTGCTCTTCCTCTTCTCCTTCTGGTATCCCTATAATTCAGACATTGGAATGTTTAAAGATGTCCTGGAGGTTCCTAAGCCTCTCCTCATTTTTTTGAATTCTTGTTTCTTCATTCTTTTCTTGTTGAATATTTTTTTCTTCCTTCTGGTCCACTGATTGTTGATTTGAGTCCCAGTTTCCTTCCCATCACTTTGGTTCCCTGTACATTTCCCTTTATTTCACTTAGCATAGTCTTCATTTTTTCATCTAATTTGCAACCAAATTCAATCAATTCTGTGAGCAACCTGGTTAAAAGTGTTTTGGACTGTGCATCTGACAGGTTGTGCCTTAGTTGTATTTTTTCTGGAGTTTTGATCTGTTCATCTGGGCCATTTTTGTTTTCAGTGCACCTGTTACATATAAGGGGTGGAGCCTTAGGTGTTCACCAGAGCGGAGCAACCCACATCGTTGTGTTGTGATGCTGTCTGTGGAGAAGGGGTCTGAGAGGGAACAATGGCCCTTGCTCCACTCCCTGCTGGATTTCAGTCACTTCCCTTGCTACCCACAAGCAAATTGGGCCCTTCTGAGCTGATTCCCAGTTAGGTGGGCTTGTGTACATTCTAGGACCCTGTGGGTCTCTTCAACAAACTCCCCTGTGATACTGCGAGTTCCTCCCACTGCCGCCTCAACTCCACAGGTGTTTTCAATCAGTGGTTTAAAGCTTTAGGTAGTGGGGAAAATGGCAGTGAGATAGGAGGGAGCACAGTCCACTTCTTCCTGCCACTGGTGAAACACCTAGCTGATTTTCTGAGGAACAGAGTGATCACCCAACAGTGTTCCAGCATATATGAAGATTGGTGACCAAGATTACAGTGGAAATTGAATGATCGGATGGTGAGATATTAAAACCTGGAGCTGTGAAGAGACCAGAATTAGACCCAGACAAGGGTCAGCCCAAAAAATGGAGACAGTGACACAAAATTAACTTTGCTACTCCAGAGAACATGCAAGGTGAGAGCAGTGAACACCAGTACACCTGCTTAAAGAGGAAATCCACCAACACAAAACAACAGAAGAAGGTGAAGGAGGAAGTGGTACCCACACTAAACTCAATCCAGGACAGAACAAATAATACATCAATTGGTGAAGAAATTATCCACAACAAACAACTGAATAATAGTGACAGAGAAGTCTCAAAACTTGGTTCACACAGAAGAATCAGCTTCAACACAACCTGTCCACACCCACACAACAGAATACAAGGTGTGGTGGACGGAGGGACCCTCGGTTAACCAGCTGGAGGAAAGGGCCCACCAAAGTAAGACCCAATAACAACCAAAACCCAAAGACATACAGAGAGTTAACATAAACGACAGTCCACGACCAGCGAGCTAAGGAGATTAAGGAGACTACACAACTTAGTCTTGCAGGTATTCTACCATAGAAGCTCATACCGTAAAACCAGGGAGTCAGAACAGATCAATTTAAGAAACGGAGGCTAGCAAGAGGAGTCTCATAAACAATGAGAAGACAAAGAAACAATCCCCAAATGAAAGGAAAGGAGGAAGCCCCAGAAAGAATGATAAATGAAACAGAGGCAAGCCAACTATCAGATATTGAGTTCAAAGCACTGGTTATCAGGAAGCTCAAGAAGCTCGATGAGCTCGCAGAAAATTACCAGAAACTACAGGGAAACTATAATGAACTCACTGCAAACTACGTCAACATGAGAAAGGAAATAGAAACTATCCAAAAAGGCCAAGAGGAAATAATGAATACAATATCTGAACTGAAGAACACAATAGAAAGAATCAAAAGCAGGCTCAATGAAGCAGAGGATCAGATCAGTGGGCTGGAGGACAAGGTAGAAAAAAACACCCAAAAAGAGCAAGAACAGGAAAAGAGACTCAGAAAGAATGAAGAGGTATTAAGGGAAATGCAGGACAACATGAAACGTAACACTATTCATATAATAGGGATACCAGAAGGAAAAGAAGAGGAGCAAGGGATAGAAAACCTATTTGAAAAAGCAATGATGGAAAATTTCCCTAATCTGATGAAAGAAAAAGTCACACCAATCCAGGAAACACAGAGAGTCCCAATCAAAAAGGAACCCAAACAGGCCCACTTCAATACACATCATTAAAATGGCAAAATTCCAAGGTAAAGAGAGAATCTTAAAGGCAGTGAGGCAGAAACAGGCAGTAACATACAAGAGAGCCCCGATAAGGTTAGCAGCTGACTTCTCAATGGAAACACTCCAAGCCAGAAGAGAATGACAAGAAATATTCCAGGTAATGAGAACCAGAGGCCTACAATCAAGGCTACTGAACCCAGCAAGGCTCTCAATCAAGATACAAGGCCAAATAAGGCGCTTCCCAGACAAAAGAGATCTAAAAGAATACACCTCCACCAAACCATCTCTACAAGAGATGCTAAAGGGACTGATTTAAAGAAAGGAAGGAAAAAAGAGAGAGAGAGGAACACAGGTACAAAAAAAATGGCAATGAGTAAGTACCTATCAATAATAACCTTAAATGTAAATGGATTAAATGCTCCAATCAAAAGATATAGAATAGCTGAATGAATAAGAAAGCACGACCCACCCATATGCTGCCTACAAGAGACCCACCTCAGACAAAAAACCTACACAGACTGAAAGTGAAGGGCTGGAAACAAGTTCAAGTTTTCCAAGCAAACGGACAGGAAAAAAGAGCAGGGGTAGCAATACTCATATCAGACAAAACAGAATCCAAAAAAAGTGTCATAAAGCGAAACCCAGAAGGACACTTCATAATGCTCAAGGGAAGAATCCATCAAGAAGACATAAACATTGTAAATAGATATGCACCCAACACAGGAGCACCCAAATACAAAAAGAAAATCTTGGAGGACTTCAAGAAAGATATTGATAACAACACAATTATAGTAGGGGACTTCAACGCCCCACTGTAAAAAATGGACAGATCTTCCAAACAAAAATATCAGCAAAGATATTGTGGCATTGAATAATACCCAAGAAGAAATGGACTTAACTGATATATATAGAGCCTTTCACCCCAAAGAAGCTAAATACACATTCTTTTCAAATGCACATGGAACATTTTCGAAAATAGATTATATGATAGGACACAAAACAAGCCTCAACAATTTCAAGAAAATAGAAATCATATCAAGTATTTTCTCTGACCACAAGGGACTGAAATTAGAAACCAACCCAAAGGGAAAAACCCCAAAACACTCAAAATCATGGAGACTGAATAGCATGCTGTTAAACAATGAATGGGTCAAGGATGAGATTAGGGAAGAAATCAAAAAGTTCCTTGAAACAAATGAAAATGAACTGACAACAACCCAAAACTTATGGGACACAGCAAAGGCACTCCTGAGAGGGAAGTTCATAGTGATATAGGCCTACCTAAAAAAAAATACAAACATTTCAAACAAACAACCTAACCCTACGCCTACAAGAACTCAAGAAACAACAACAAAGACAACCCAGAGCAAGTAGAAGGAAGGAAATAACCAAGATCAGATCAGAATTCAACGACATAGAGACTAAAAGCACAATTCTAAGGATCAATGAATCCAGGAGATGGTTCTATGAAAAGATAAACAAAATCAACAAGCCTTTAAGCAGGCTCATCAAGAAAACAAGAGAGAGGACCCAAATAAACTCAATCAGAAATGAAAGAAGAGATATTACAGCTGATGCCTCAGAAATACAAAGGATTATAAGGCATTACTATGAAGAACTGTGTGGCAAGAAAACCTAGGAGAAATGGACAAATTTTTAGAAAAATATAATCATCCAAAACTCAATAAAGAAGAAGCATAAAGCCTGAACTGACCAATTACAGTGGATGAAATTAAAGCAGTAATCAAAAAAACTCCCAACACACAAAAGTCCTGGACCAGATGGTTTCACAGGAGAATTCTACAAAGCATTTAAGGAAGAGATAACCCCTATCCTTCACAGACTATTCCAAAAAATCCAAAATGATGGAAGACTCCCCAACCCTTTTTATGAAGCCAGCATCATCCTAATCCCCAAACCAGAAAAAGATACAACAAAGAAAGAAATCATCAGGCCAATATTGCTGATGACCATGATGCTAAAATCCTCAACAAAATATTAGCAAACCACATCCAGCATTACATTAAAAAGATCATACACCATGACCAAGTGGGATTCATCCCAGGGATGCAAGGATGGTACAATATTATTGTGGTTCAATAATACATCACATAAACAAAAGCAAAGACAAAAATCTCATGATCATATCAATAGATGTAGAAAAAGCATTTGATAAGGTACAGCACCCATTTATGATAAAAACACTTAGCAAAGTGGAAATAGAGGGAGCATTCCTCAACATAATAAAGGCCATATATGAGAAAACTACAGCCAACATTATACTCAATGGACAAAAACTAAAATCTTTCCCACTAAGATCTGGAACAAGACAAGGTTGCCCACTATCACCACTTCTATTCAACACAGTACTGGAAGTTTTAGCCACAGCAATCACACAAGGAAAGGAAATAAAAGGCATCTAAATTGGAAAGGAGGAAACAAAACTGTCATTGTTTGCAGATGACATGATAGTGTCCTTAGAAAATCCGATAGACTCCGCTAAAAAACTACTCGACATAATAATTGAATTTGGCAAAGGAGCAGGATACAAAGTCAATATCCAGAAATCAAAGGCATTTTTGTATTCCAGCAGTGAAACAGCAGAAACAGAAATCAGGGAGAAAATCCCAATTGATATAGCAACAAAAAAAAATAAATAACATAGCTGGGAATAAACCTTACCAAGGAAGTAAAAGACCTGTACTCAGAAAACTTCACAACACTGAAGAAAGAAATCATGGAAGACATAAACAAATGAAACATATACCATGCTCATGGATTGGAAGAATCAACATCATCAAAATGTCCATACTACCCAAAGCAATTTATAGATTCAGTGCAATCCCTATCAAAGTACCAATGGCTTATTTCACAGATATAGAACAAACACTGCAAAAATTTATATGGAACCATAAGTGACCCTGAATATCAGCTGCAATTCTGAGATAGAAGAGCAAAGGAGGAAGAATCAAAAAATTCCTGATATCAAACTGTAGTACAAGGCCAGTGTAATCAAAACAGCTTGTTACTGGCATAAAAATAGACAGATAGACCAATGGAACAGAATAGAGAGCCCAGAAATAAACCCAAGTCTCTATGGACAATCAATCTTTGACAAAGGGGGCAGAAGCATAAAATGGAATAAAGATAGCCTCTTCAACAAATGGTGTTGGGAGATCTGGACAGCTACATGCAAAAAAATGAAACTCAAGCACCAACTTACACCACACACAAAAATAAATTCAAGTTGGATAAAAGACTTAAATGTAAGTTGTGACACCATAAAAGTCCTAGAGAAACACATTGGTAGGAAAATCTCAGACATTCCACGCAGCAACATCTTCAACGATATGTCCCCTAGAGCAAGGGACATGAAGGAAAGCATAAACAAATGGGACCTTATCAAAATAAAGAGCTTCTGTGGGGCTAAGGAAAACAGTATTAAAATAAAAAGAGAACCAACAGTATGGGAAAACATATTTGCCAATGATACCTCGGACAAGGGTTTGATCTCCAAAATATATAAAGAACTCATACGACTCCACTTCAGGAAGACAAAAAACCCAATTAAAAAATGGGCAGAAGACATGAACAGACGCTTCTCGAAAGAGGACATACAGAGGGCCCAGAGACATATGAAAAGATGCTCAACATCATTAGCCATCAGAGTGATGCAAATTAAAACCACAATGAGATACCACCTCACACCAGTCAGAATGGCCATCATCAACAAAGCAACAGATAACTGTTGGAGGGAATGTGGAGAAAAGGGAACCCTACTGCACTGTTGGTGGGAATGCAGACTGGTGCAGCCACTGTGGAAAACAGTATGGAATTTCTTCAGAAAAATAAAAATGGAACTGCCTTTCGACCCAGCAATTCCACTACTGGGATTATACCCTAAGAGCCCTGAAACACCAATTCAAAAGAACCTATGCACCCTAGATGTTCATAGTAGCACAATTCACAATGGCTATAGTGCTGGAAACAACCTAAGTGCCCATCTACAAATGAGTGGATCAAGAAACTATTGTACATTTACACAATGGAATTCTATGCAGCAGAGAGGAAGAAGGAGCTTATACCCTTTGCAACAGCATGGATGGAAATGGAGAGCATTATGCCAAATGAAGTAAGCCAGGAGGTGAGGGACAAATAGCATATGATCTCACCTTTAACTGGAACATAATCAACAAAAGAAAAAAGCAAGCAAAACATAACCAGAGACACTGAAATTAAGAACAATCTAACAACAGCCAGAGGGGAGTGGGGAGGGGACTATGGGGAGAAGGGTTTTCACGAACCACTATAGAGGACACACAGACAGAACCAAAGGGGAGGATGGAGGGATGGAGGTAGGGAAGGGAGTTGGGGTTGGAAGGGGTGGGGGGGAGGGGAGGGGAGAGAATGCAGACAACTGAAAAACAATAAAGTAATTATTTTTTAAAAAGGAAATAGGTGGTATTAATAGTAAATTAAAAAAAATAAAGCTTTACTTCCCCATGCTGGAGCACTGTGCTGCACGGTCTGTTTCGCTCCCCAGCTTTCTCCCCAAGTTTATCTGTGCGTGAATGGGGGACCCCCTGCTCCACCAGTCTCAGCCCCGCTGGGTCTAGGTTGGCCAGCTGCAGGTTTCACCAGGTCTGCTAGCTGTGGGTTACTCTGGCCAGCTGCAGCGTTGCCTGCCCCGCTCCACATACCGCCAGCTTGCTGCAAGTCTCCTGGCTCTGCCCTCCCTACCAGTCTGGATGAATGTGTCTTCTTTAACTCCTTGGTTGTCGGACTTCTATACAGTTTGATTTTCTGTTGGTTCTGGTTGTTTTTTGTCTTTAAATTGTTGTTGTCCATCTTTTGGTTGTGCAAGGAGGTACAGTGTGTCTACCTACACCTCCATCTTGGCTAGAAGTCCTAGGATAGTCTTAATAAGGTATATTCCACAACATTTCTGAAGCACATACTACCACCATACAAAGGCAAAGTAGAGGGCGAATAATCCCACTTCTAAACTTCACACAGTGAAATAGATGACATATTGGAATTCAGGGTTGTTTCCATGCAGCATTCATAACTACTAGAAGGAAGAATGGCAGAATTTGATCCAATAACCAGTTTAGTCTTTACTGTGTGTCTTGTGACCAATACTTCTACCTATTGCAGATGCCTATTCCAGTATGCAAACTGACACAATGGGCAAAACACTAAATTAACATGGTTAGTGTTTTCTAAATGCCTACTCTGTCAGGTGCTTTCCACATATCATTTCTAATTTTCACAAAAACTATATAACATATTATATCCCACTTTATAAATAAAAACTGCAGTTGAGAGAGGTTACATAACTTTGTTCAAGATCAGAGAGCTAATAAATGGTGGACCTAAGATTCAAATTCTCCATCTATCTGGTACCAAAGTCTATTTTTTATACTACTTCCTGTTGCTTCCCCAGGCACCAAACAGACCTTCCTGCATTATGCTTATGTATCCCCCCAAAAATGGGACTTACAGTATGTGAAGGCTCTTGTCTTAAGGTTAACTATACCTGAAATGGGGTTGATTAAAGATTTTTAGCAGCACAGCCTTGGAGTTGGAAGAAAAGACTCCAGTATAATCTACTTTTGACTACCTTGCAATATTTTAACTTCAGGTACTACTCTATTATATCCTGTGCTTTTAATGTTAACTGTCCATAACAAATTAAAGAGGTTTTTGACACAACATTCCTGAAAAAAATAAAAAAAAAATAATACCTGGTCATTTACTATTTTCCCATGTGTGTAAAAAGTCCAATCATGATAAATATTTCAACAGATACATTTTAGAGGGTTAAAAATACTTTTAAATTCACCTAATTTTTTAATCACATTATTGTTTTCCCTCTCATGAAGCAGAGTCATGAGATCAGTTACAAGCCAATCATAATTCTTTTCTAGTTGTAAAATATCACTACTGATTCTGAAGATAGCAAGCAGTGAGGTACGTGGGAGCGGAGCCTACTTCCCCCTGTGCCCAGCTGGAACACCTTGCCGATCTTCTGAAGAACACAGTGAATAGCCAATGGAATTCTAGCATATATGAAGTTTGGAGGCCAAAACTATAGAGGACATTGAAAAACAGATGGTAAGGAGACTGCATTGGGACCTGCACAAGGACCAAGGCTGCTGAGTTCCTGGCCTAGAACCTGGCACTGGGTTGTTGGCTGCCACAGGAGCTTTGGAGGAGAGCCAACTCTGTGACTGTAACTCAGAAGTTCCATCCCCTACCAGAGCAGGGAAAGCAGCCCCATACCAGGAGAGACCTGGATGCTTGAAGTTGCTGGGAGGGGGGAATAAATGGGACTATGGTCACCGGCTAGAACAGTACCAGAGAAATTGGGGAACTGAGTGACACATGGAGAGGGGAAAAGAGTTGGGCCATGAGGGACCCTGACCCAGATAGTCTCTGGACTGGTCAGAGAGTTGGGCTGTATGAAAAGCTGGGCACTTGTTAAGAAAAGTGGGTGCAAACAACAGGAATTTACTCAAAAAAAGGTTCCCAGGTGCTGTTTAAGGAATCTCTCATTCAGCGCGTGGGTTAGCGAAGAGGGAGGAAGATGTGTACCCCACGGACTTCAGAGGAGGGCAGCAGGGCTCAGGGAGTTAGCAGTCCCCAGAGAGACTTAATTTACTGGGGGAGCTGAACTGCTCTGAAGGGACTTTGAGAGTGCCCAGCACTCAGGCCAGCAAAGAGGGAGGAGGTAGAATGTGAATTGCTCCTAAGCAGTGCACCAAATGGGCAGAAAGACCAGTGGATAAAAGGCGCCTGCCTTGCACAGATGGACAGTGGGGGCCAGGCAGTACATGGAGGACCTCGGCTAGAGGCTGGGCAAATGTGAATACTGCAGCCTGACCTGGCCCCCAATCCTCCCAAAACCACAGGAAGGGAGAAAAGCAAAGCCCAGCCCCACTCTGCCTACAGCATCCAGGAAGACCATCAGAACTTGCTTGGCAGGTTTAAAGTCAGCAGGGGGCTTCCCTGCCCCACCCAAGTGTGAGACAATAATACCTGGAGCTGTGAAAGGACCAGAGACAGATCCAGAGAGGGATCACAGGACTAACACCAACAACTGAGAAACTGAGACAAGTTTCACTTTGTTATCCTATACAATTTGCATTTTATCGTTTATTTTTATTATTATTTTCCATTTTTTATTTCTTTTATTTGATTTTTATTTTTATTTTTTATTTCTCTGCTTTCTGTTTAGTTTTCTTCATTTTGTTTGTTTAACTGCATTGTTTCACAGATTTTTCTTGTTCTCTCTTTCATATTGTATTTTATTTTTTCTTCTTTCACTCATATTCCAATAACACACTACTATTGGGTTTTTACTTTCTATTTTTTTATTCAGATCATAAATTTCTTGTCATATTATTGTTTTCTGGTATTATTGTAAACAATTATTGTTCCATATTATTGTAAATACTACATAGCACCCTGAACTGGTCTTCTTGGCCCATTTCACTATCTTCCTGAGCTTTGTTACTGTT